>VZRW01004042.1:0-126892 GCA_013398125.1 Aegotheles bennettii | reverse complement strand
ATTCTGTGATTCTGTGTAAAGTTAAATAAGTCTGAAAGTCTTTTTCAGAATCAAGGCCTTGCTCTGCTTTTTATAAAATTTAAATAATTTCTACCTTTTACTATTTTAAAGTTCGCTTAACATCAGGGTTATGAAAATGAGTAATACCAAGGGATATTATCCACAGCTTGACTTTCAGTGTTTATAATTTGTAAAATACCAACAAAAAGAGCATCCTAATAACATAAGCTTTTTGCAAATGGAAATAATAAAAGTGTTTACTGTTTCTTAATTTTTCTTCTTTGGGATATTTAGAAAGACAATGCAAGAACATAGATAGATAGAGCTCCTTCATTAAAACTGCAGAGGTTCCTGGAGCCAGGAAAGCAATTTGTGAAGGCACAGAGGTAAACATTTTGCACAAAGGAAATTAATAAAATGTTCCCCAGTGGTTCTGAAACAGGATTGCTAAAATATTTTTCTCGCTGTGCATGGGATAATGAGGTCACCATAGCAAACAGAGTTGCACACTTGAACCCCGGTGGCACAATGGATCAGGGCTTTCAGCAGTGTCTAGCAGATTTTTGTACCTCTTCCCAGGGCTAGGTTGGCCTGCAGAACAACTGTCCCCAGCCCCAGGCTTTTCCCACGAGGGTGCTGCCATAGTTATAACCACAGGAATTTGGAGCTTCCTTCCATGGGTACACACCACCAGAGGTTTGCACCCGAGGGCCGAATGCATTGCTTGTGTGTAGGCTGCGGTGGAGAAAATCTGCCAGGCTGCTTACTCCTGCTGCTGCAGGTGTGAATATATTTTCTTCCATACATGTGTAAAATGAAACATGCATTCTGCTGAACAGATGCTCTCAAAAATATTCACAACAGCGCAACCAAACAAAATATAACCACCTCTAGAAAATGTGGCTGCTAATAAATTTTTAAGGAATTATGGAATAACAGAAAAACATAAAAATGTGAGAAATTTCACGGTAAAAGAACCATCAATCCTATTTGCCTTCTGTCAAATGCTTTCACAACATGTGTGTTGAGAATTGAGGTTGCTCAAATACATTTCTTGTCAGTATAGTTGCTAATGAATGAACTTAAGAGACTGATTTTAAATTATAAATCTTACTTTCTAATACAATTATGCCAAAATTGATGTACTTTTTTGAAGAAGGTGAGTATTAAAAGTCTTTAAGTTTCATGCATTAACATGTGATTGGTATTGCATGTGCAGAAAGAGAGAGGCATATTTTCCCATTAAAAAAAATGTAGTGTTACTATTACTTTAAAGTTATACTGCAAGTAGGCTAATGCTAGCTGAGGAATAGAACAGGGAAAGAGATGAGTGGAAACTTGTAAACTGGATGAAAAGAAGTCTACTTTTGCTTTAGAGAAAAATTATATAAAAAGGAAAATAGAAGAAAATTACTAAGTGGAAAAAAGAGAAAGTAAAAGGGATATGTGTGTAAAATGGAGACAATGGAAGATCTGTTAAACAGAAAATTTGGGATAGACGAGCATGAAAGCTTTAATTGTTTCTAACTTGCTGTGGAACCAGTCTGAGATCAGGATTTAGTGCTCTGCAGTCTCCCTTTGGGTTTTACTGAGTCTGCTTGGACAAGCTCAAAATGCTTTATGAGTCCAAGCTTTCTCTGCAGTCATATTCACTGGAATAATTAGTAAATCACATCTCAGAATTCCAAAGCAGCAACAAAGGGCTTCTTTATTCAGTATCCATTTCTATGGATATACTGAAAATTGTGCAAAGGAGTTTCATTTTTTTCTTAGAAGTGAGAAATAATAATTTGGCTAGAAAGTGGTGAAACATTTACCCAATCATCTCTTTTTGCTTGCCTACCTGAAGGCAAAATCAGCGTAAAAAACCCCTTGAAATCTGTAAAAAATTTTAAATCTATTCCTATTTTACCAAGAGGACACTGAAATGTGAAGATTCTGTGGAGTGTACCCTCCTTTACATAGAATGCTTAATTATCTTCTTGCATTTTCACTTATGTCAAATGAAAACTCTAATGCAACTTTAATTGTGATTTCTCTGACCATAAGGTGAAAAGATGCTCAATACTACAAATTTATTATGAGGCAGTTGTTACATTGCCGTGGAACATGATAGCACAGTACATATTTCTAATCAAAATGTTTGGTTAACAGGAAGGTCAAAGAAGCAATTAGTGGAGGAATACAGTTCTGTTTTGTGCCACGTACTATTTGACTACTATACAAACTGACACCAGGGTGATTCCAGTTATTGGAATCACAGAGGTGACCTTGGACACTCTATCAAGCTTAGTTTGACCCTGACAGCTTTTGACCAACTATTTGTTGTCATATCTTTCTGACTGAACAAGATGACAAATACACACAAGACCTCACGCTCAAATGCTGCATTCTGTGAAGTGAGACAGATTTTGACCTTTAATTGGTAGAGGTCACCGGGTCTTGTGACTCCACATCTGCTATCTTTATTGTCTTGTAGTGGACAAAAATTCTGTTAACTACTGTAGCAGTATGTGCTCCCAGAATAGGAAAAATGTAGCTGCAGTTAAATGGCATTGGAAGATGTTATTCTACAAGACAGTCCTTTTTTAAAGAAAGAGATTGTTCTGACTTTACAAAAGAAGAGATGTTTTCTTCAGAGTAATAAGCCTCTAATGGCTTATTACTAATCTAATAAATCTAATAAAATATTATTTTGTACTGAAGCAGGGGACTAACCTAATGAAATGAATTAAAGGATTTGGGCTGAGTTTGAAAATACGTGAATAAATAAATGGGAAATTTGTCCAGGGTTGGAACATTTGAATAAATATGTATTTACATATTTTTATAAATTAGAGGTCTATAAGCAGTTTCAGAAGTTAGCCTTGCAGAAGAGGAAGAATAAATTATTGATTTTTATTTTTTTTTAGTAATAATCAAAATGAAAACACGATTTATTTTTTTTCATTCTGTAAAGGATTAGAATTTTTCATTGACCTTTAGGAGATGTAGATTGCATAAGCAAAATCCTTTGCCACAGATGTTTTCATTTATCATCAAATAAAAGTTGGCTAAGACTTGAAATATCCTTTCTTTACTTGATTTCCCTCTGTGTTTGATCATATGTTTCCATGCATATGGGTTTGGTACCTGAGTATATTCAGTTGTTTGTGAACAAACAATTCTGCTTTTCTGAATGCTAACAGTGTGCAAACTGCAAGCTGAGAAAAACTGCCTTACAGGAATTAGGATGTATAGAAAGGCTCTTCACTGGAGAGCTGACTGGTGGAAAGAGGGTCAAAAAACAGTGAGTGACTCAACAACAGAAAGTAGTTTATAAATTAGCACATAGAGTATCAATAACTTAGTCTTATGTGGCTTCTAATTCCAGCTCTTAAACTGCTTTTGTGAAACCTTTAATGGGTGAGCTGGCTACATGAATGTCCTGTGATGTCAGTTCCTTTTGTCTTAGTCCTTCCACACCTAACAGCTCCAGGAAGGCCTGAAGAGGGTGACTTCATGCCTCAAAGGGACCAGACATTTTCTTGGTAGCACTCAGCTTCTATTCAGTGCCAGAATTTCTGGCCTCCTGTTCATACCAGATCCCTCTTTTGCCCGGGAGAACCCTCATCAATAAGTATTATTTGGCTCTCTCCTCTTGTCGTTCTTCCCCTAGTTCGTTGTTCAGCTCTCAGCTTTTACTGGTCCTGCTTTCAGCTACCTGCTGCCTGCTTCCCTTTCCAATGGCTATTTCTTGAGCATCTGTCTGTAGCTAGAGGCTCATGTTAGACTCTGTCCCATGTGTTTTTCCTATGAAAATCTCCATCACGGGGTACCATGTAGTCAGCACTAAGTATTTTTCACTTACGAGAATGTAGTTCCTCTATGATAGAGTCTGTAATAATGTGGTTGATTTTAGTAGGCATATAAATTAGGACTATTGTTTAGCAAGGGTTTTCTGGGCCAGGCTATTGTTTAACAAAGATTAATGATAGCAGCAGGATATAAGATGCTTTTACAGTAAAAAATTTAAGTACCAGCCTGAGAGGTATTACAAAAACTAGTGTTAGCTAGGTGATACAAAGAGATCTGCAGAGTTCTGCAGAGAAAGATACTATCAATATAGAAGAAAACCATAGTGTGAGACTAAAATAATTCAAGGAGAACGTAGTCTATAAAACAAGTATCTAGGAGAGTGTAGAAACCCAGAAAGCAGAAAATGAGGCATTGATTTGCAGCATGACAAAGACTTGAAACTAGATTTGTGTCATCAGTAGTACCACAATTCAATCTCTTATTTCAAGTAAAAGTTCTGGCTAACAGTCTTGATGAAGTGTATGCCATTGAATACTCTGTAAATAGTAATCATTTACAATTATTGCTAGTAGCTGGATTTTGTGTCTTTCTGGTTTACAACTGCTTTTGGTTCAAGAATGATGTGAAAGGAATCCTCACTCTAGCAGTTTTGTTTCTTGTCCCAATTAAAACTGCATGAAAATAATTAAACTCATCAAACTTTCTACAGCTTAAAAATGTTAATTTAGATGACTTTTTTTTAAAATGAAAGTCCAAGCAATTAGGCCATTCTGTTTTCTGAATACACTACCTCCCTATGGTTGAGCACTAGGGATTTTTGTTCTGTAATATTCAGGGCTTTATTCAATTGTCTGAAGATAGGTTTCTATTGAAGATACCCTGACTTAGCCACATGGAGCTGGTGGATGCCATTAAGATGTATGAGGTACCTGTGCCCCTCTGAAAAGACAGCTAGAGTATCTCATACAGTGCAGTGCATCTCTGTCAGACAATTAAACTATTTGCTCAGAAATGCTGAATAGGGAAACAATCACATGAACAATGTTCCTTCAAGTAAAATTAAGAATATATTTTTATAAATGCTGATTTTACTTTCTGTTAAAATGTATGCACTAACACAAAAGACCTACAGGAGTGTAGGTGTGTATATATATATAGGTGTAGGTGTATTCCCTGTGTAGGTGTATATGGAAGCATGCAGGTCATGTGGTGGAGCACCTCAAAAGATAGGTCCAAGTTGGACTCTTGCCAGAGCACTTCAGCAGAACCCATTCTCAATTGCTCAGAAGAAACAGACAATTGAGAACAGACTTCACTGCTAATTGATGACCTCTTTCCCAGACAAGCTCCTTCCCAAAGCAAAGATATTTCTGTGCAGATGTTCTGGGCAGCTGATGGACCACCTGCCCAGTGGTCTTGCAAATCATTGGGTCTACAGTGTCTGTGCAAGGTCCTGTTGTGATGGAATGGGAGTAACATGGTCTCTGAAATGTTAAAAAAGCTGAACAGGTTGCATGTTTTGATAAGGCAACAGGTATGAGTTCAACACATATATTTGCTCAAGAAATTATTGACTGAAATATTCTCTTATACACATGCCACATTCAAAAAGTTGTGTTCTTACACCTTTGTTTCTGAGATGTTCACGTTTGTCAGGTACAAACAACGATAAATTGCACTTTTAGAACATGTCAAGACAACTCCTTACCTTTTAGTTGTGCTTAGATTCATGCTAGAGCACATCATCATCTGTGGTTTTATGCTTTCTTCTGGGTCATTGTTGGGTTTCCTATTATCTTTATGTTAACTACAGAATTTTAGCAGTTGCCGTAATTCTAGCTCACACAACAAGGGTCCTAGGACAAATTTGCCATCTGCTATTTAATATTTTATGTGCGAATCTATGTTTTGCTGATTTTGTATTACGCATCTAATTATAGCAAGTTCACATAGATCCCAGGCATATTAATATTTTTTAAGATACGAAACTGAACAAACTTCTTCTCTGTCCTTGGATAACTTTGATAGAAAAATAGGATCCATCTCTACTCTCTTCATCTCCTGCTTTTACCTTTCTGTTGGGTGCGATTTCCTGGTCTTGTTATACTATGTGCCAGGCCCTACATACTCTGCTCTTTAGACTGATTCGTCCTCCAATAAAAATATGGAAAAAAAATAATTCTGCCTTGATGGTTCTCAAGAGCAGATGGTTTTACGACTTTATCTTCCAAAACATATTTTAAAGAAGTATTTTACTGAGACACTACTGTTAACTCTTTCATTTCCCTTTTTATTCTAAACATTACTGTTTTCTCATTTAGCCCATGAAAATGAGTTACAGTAAGAGAGGCTGCCCTTTGACTTATGACTTGCTCCTGCTGCTTATTCCATTTTATCTCACGTTTTACTTACATTCAGCAGAAATCAGTTTAGCAGCACCAAACGGTTTTGATTTAAGATCAGCACTCAGAATAGTAGTGTGGAAACAAGTTATAATATATGTTTCCAAACCAGCTTAATGCCTTTTCTCTCAGCTGCAAGAAGTAAAATGTGGCTGCTTGGCATTTCCCACCAAATAGCATTTTACAATAGAGCAAGAAGTGAGCAGAAATGTTGCAGTGCTGCTTGAAGTCAACATATGTGAAACCAAATTCCAGCTAGTCAGGATTAGACAGTGAAATAGACACTCATTTTGCCTGTGAATGATATTCAAAGATTATGTACTTTCATATTTATCTTGATTTTCTTTTGTTTTGTGTCCCACACCAGCTTCTGCTCTTTCCCACTTGCTCAGATGTTTCCAAAGCAAGAAAGCACTATATTTTGCTCCAAGAAGAGTGAAATTACTTCCCATTATATGATTTCTAAAGGAAGTTTACACTGGTTGAAATATTTTTGAATTTCCTCGGTGCACGTTCTCAGCTTTCGGTGTATGATTTTGGGAGCTCAGGGCTGGGGTCTGCTCTGCTCCCTACCCTTGGAGAAGGAGTGGGAGCTGCGAGGTGCTGGCCCCTGGCCCTTCCCAGCGCTGCTCCCCTGGGGCTCCCCCAGGAAGGCTTTGAGGGCATCAGAAGGACGCAAACTGCTCTTTAAATGCTATGCACAATTACAAATATATGTATGATTTATTCAGGATTCAGAGCCTCTTAGGCAGAAATGATGTGGCAAATAAAGAGAAAGACAGGAAAAGCAGATGCTTTACTCGCTCTTTAATACTACTCTCAATCTCTGGCTAATCAAAATCCCTCAGTAAACAAGACCAATTTGGTGCATACATCTGTTCCATATCCAGCCTGTATTGTCAGTGGTTTCTTGTTGAATTCTTTGAGGCTCAGAGCCTTCACCACCTGCAAGATCAGATCCTTGACTGTAGCCAGATGGTGGCATTGTAGGATTACAGCAGTTTTCTAAAGTTGCCATAACTTCACTTGGGATAATCCAGAAAGCTATGAAAAACAGAGAATACATTTTAAAGTAGAATAGCAGGAGAATTTTGCATGCTGAAAATGATGCTGGTGCATTTAAAAGCTGAAAGAGGATACACAAGCAGAGGATTTTTTTAATCACCAACAGTAAAAATAAAAAATAAAAAATAATCAATTTACAGGAAAATCCAAGCAGGCAGTGATAACTCTCTATTTGCAATGGATGCACAATCATACTTAATTTGTTCATGCATTAAATGTGAAAATGTCAAATTAGAGAAATTTTTATTATACGTATCTTTTACATTTTTTTCTACTTTTACCAAGAAAACCATGATATATAGATTGGGGCACAGAAGCATGAAATAGAAACATAATAATTCTAAACCTGGCTCTACTATGTTATTTCACTGTCATTTCCTATAAGTTATTAACCTCCTCTGTTTAATTCTCTTCAGTTCTGAAGAAAAGAACATAATGCTGGTAATGCTTTCAACACTGAAAGGACTAATTAGTTAGTATCTGTAAAATATGTTGAAAAATGCTGTGTCCTAACAACATTTTAGCATGTTGTTCACAAATTAAGGTTACAGGGGAATGACTGTCAACCCTTTCTCCAAACCAGCTATATTTTTTGGCTCCTTGGTGCTTGTATGTGGTTAGCCTTACGCTTGCACCAGCTACATTTACATTTGTACCTGGAGGCCAGTGTTCAGACCCTGCTCTGCCCAGTTCAGACCCACAACACTGATTTTTTTCAGAATAATATTCTCACCACCAGCCTTTCTTTTTTAACTCTGCTTTCACCCTGATGAGACCTGAAAACATACTACAAATGTCAAAACCCAGTGTGCAGCAAGAAAGCCGTTTTTTCAGGTCTGAGAGTGCACATCGGCCTAAATCCATCAGTGACACAACAAACTGTGGGCTGGGCACTGCTGTCACATCTTTCCTAAGACAATTTTCTCTAAATATTTTCGAAACCATAGTTAAACCCCAGTCAGACTGTGTGAAGAAGTCACAGTTGCCAGCTCAAAGAGATTTTTGTATGGTGGGAATTTGCACAGGGGCTTGATAAGAGAAGAAACTTTACGTCTCTCACTCAGCTACAGTCCTGCCTGTGCTCCGATCCACTGCCTGCATCATTTGCCTGTTTCATGGCAGTCAAGCAGCTAATCAAGGATGCTCAAAATCGGGTAGTGCCTTGGAGGGAAACAAGGAAAAGGTAGGAGAGAAATACTAAAAAGAGCCCAGCAGTTTTGAGCAGCTCAGCCCACTAACTGACACTTACTCTTTACAAAGTGCCCAGATGCTTATTGGAAGATGGAGAAACCTCTGTTGTCAGCCTCTGAATACTCTGAATACTGAATACCACTGTGGAGGAGTGGGACTGAACTGAAAAAAGGGAATAACTGAGATAGAGGTTGAAGGGACAGGGCTGATTTTGAGCTTGCGATGTCCTAGAATGAAGAACTTGACCTGCTGTGGCACCAATGATTCAGATCAACTGTCTCAATAAGTCTATGAGAGAGGACAAGAAGAGTTTTTACTTGCTGACATGGTTACAAGCAGGTGGACAGGAACAAAAGGAAAAAATGAGGAAATGTAAAATTTTATAAAGTGAGATGAACTTCTAACTGAAACTACTGACACTGAAAGGGACCATTCCCTCATCATCATGCCTTTTACTTGTGCTTATTGTATAAGAGTTTAATGTAGTTTGTAAGTGTACCTTTCCTGTCATTAGCTTGAATTTACTTACAATTCAATAGTTCCTCTCAAGTCTGAAAATAGAGTGAAATTCCACCCGTATCAATACTGGGACTACAGCCACTAGTGTATGGAGCCTCTGAGACCTGGAGGGTAAATCCCGCAGCTTTTTTCAGATGCCAATTTCTGACTTGCTCAATAGGTTATTTCCCTGTGCCCCGTGGCTCTGACTTGTGCAGTCAACCTGAACTAACATGGTGAATGCAGGGTTCCACTAAAAACCAAGCAGACAGAAATAACCTTTTAAAGATCTGGCATGTTATCATGAATTTTAGCACATACCCTCTGTGGAGATCAATCTTGTGTTAAACACGTTACACCATCAGGTCAAGGCATTTACTCTATGGAAGAAACTTGGCGCAAGGACTATTATAACTCAAGATAACTTTGAAGCAAAGACTGTCCACAGAAATGGTGGTTTTGGCCAGGATCACATTGTAAGGAATTGTGACAGACCTGGCTACAAAAAATGGTGGATTTGGCCCTGGCTTCTTGCTTTAACTGGAATGCAACAGCATTCCCTCATAAATCATCCTAAAATAAATGGGGGGGGTGGGGGGAAGGAGGTATTTTTTCCATTACTTTAGCAAAAGAAGGGGTTAGCATATGACTTGAGTTTTGCCATTGATTTCAAGAACAACTCATTGAGCCTATATTATATCTGGAGCTGAAAGCTCACCACTTGTTCAGAATTTCATCTCTTGTGCTGTTGGTGCAGGATGGTGTTACGTGACGTGAAGGCGTAGACAGGGACCCAGGTGTTGCTTCTGGCTAAAAGCCTCTCTGCTGGAACTTCCTGACTCATTTCCCTGATTATAAAGACAGCAGGTGTCAAACACATCAGAAAAAAGAACAAAGGACATTATCTATCCATACTTAATGAAAGGCAGAAATTCACTCGTGCCTGGCTGGCTGAACAAGAAGGCTGTGAGGGTGATAGTGTTTTAGTTTATTTTAACTGTGAAGTAAGAAGTTTAAGATGATTTCTGAGAACAATCTAATTAAAGAAATATTTTCCAATTTTTTGTTTGCTCCTGTTTTGATTTTTTAGAAAATGTTTATATTTGGATTTCCTTACAATTATTTTATAAGTACTTTTTGGGAATACAGCACATGACATAAATCTAATATATTCAAGGTAGCCTGATAAATATGCAGTCTTATATCATCTTAGCTTTAGTTTAAAAGTCATTGAAGGAACAGACTTTCAACTCTGTCATGTTCAGTGGTTGCATTGTTGGATTTTTTTAGTTGTTTAAATTTTCTATTACATGAATCCTATCTATTCATCAAGTAAAAATGTGGCTCACGTATCTTATGGTTCACCTTGCTACTGTATGTTCTGCATGAATTGAGTCACCCTTTCAGTTCTGTAAGGGTTTTCAGTATAAAGGATTAGGAAAAGAGATGTAATCTCTGTTTATAAAAGGCACTTGGATACATTCCAATGAAAATGACTGTCATGTGTTAGTAGTTTAACCATGTAATAGTTGTGGTAGAATATCAATGATTTTTGTATCTAGCTTGTAAAATTTACACAAATTATCTTACAACAAAACCAGAAGTATGCCAGACCTAGGAACAGTCTGGAACATATATAGTTATAGTGTATTCACATTATTTTCTTGTATCAGTGTCATTAAAAGAATTAAGATTGCTGCATGTTGCAGTGTATGTAATTTTCCAGTAAATAATTCACAACCCTTATATTATAGGTGCTTTTATAATATTAAGTAAAATATGTAAAGGATCTGCTGAACACCAGGGGTTTAGTGGGAGAGCAAGAGGAGATACTGTTGCAATAAGGCTAACTAACTAAATACCATGAACTGACTACTCAGGCATAGCATGAACTGAGAATTTAAGACGCTTTGAAAATGATAATTACCTTATAAATAAAACTGCTTAGTCTTTATATACATTACTTCACGAGGTTTGTAAACATCCCATAAAGACTCAGATTCTTCTTTCTGTGCTCAATTTACATAGTTCTTATATCTATAAAGCTTTCTCTGAATATTTATTTTCTTAATGATTTTCTATACTTCATGATTTTCTTCTATGCTAAGGAGTTTAACACCAGTAAAAGTCACAGTCTAACATCCTGATTCAAATTTCAGTGACAATGATAAAAGGGATCTTGACTGACTTTGAATCAAATTCCAATGTTCTGATATGAATTAAAGGAAAATATTTCAAGTGTGTCCTTAAAAATGTGCTTATCCTAGTAATTTATATGGGACTCAAACACTTGCTGAGCTTGTTTTCTAAAATTAAACCTTAACTCACAGCTATCCCAAGTGATATTTTATGGCATCTGCAATGAAAGCTTTTCAGTTAGATTCTGCTACCATTGCTTAACATGCAAAGCCTGAAGTTTTCAAGGAGTCAGTATAGATATCCTTTGACTAGTCTTCTAAGTTTAGTAAACAGTTGTGGTTATCATGCACTGGAAATATTTTTGGTTGTACTTCACCATCACTTATGGGACTAACTAGGATGGAAAAACAGACTTGTCGTTGAAGTAGTTAGGTGTGACATAGAGAATCTCATTTAATTCTAATAACAAATATTATACTTAAAGCTTTTTATTTTTTTTCTAAGATGAGAACAACACTTATGTCTTGTTTTCAGCAAATTTAAACAGCTGGGTTATTACTTGATATTGCATATTTAAAAAGAACTCCACTGGATTTCTAGAATTTGTGCCTGAAGGACAAAAAGTTGGTGTAGATGACAGAGCATTGTTCTTGTGTAGGTGAATGTCTCTAATAGTAAAAATTCTTTTTTTTTCTTTTTTTATCTTTTGCTCTCTTTTAATAATGTCACCATTTAAGGTTCTTGATTCAGGGCTTAAGACACATAGATGGTGATACACACTTATTTTTTGAATTGGAATGCAAAGTGGGCAAGCAAATAACAGCAAAAGGTTGCCCTAAAATTTGAATGCTACTTGTATTGATATTATAATAATAAAATAAAACTTCATAACCTACATGTCAAAATAACAACACAGATTGCCAGAGAATGAGGATGAATGTTCTCCCTCAGAGAATAGCTGAGCAAAACAAAGCAAATCAGAGCAAAGTGTTATACTTCTATCCAGAATAGAGAGGCTGTGTGAAACTGCAATGGAGAAAATGATTGAGTTGCCCCTCACTTAGAATAAATTTAATTCCTCTGATACTTTGGCTGAAGGCAAAAAGTGACCACAGTTATTAAAAAGAAAATCCAAACCTCAACAGCTTTCTAAAATGTAGTTTTAGAAGAACAGTGTGAGACCAGTAAGGCTATAAACAACATGCATTAAGATATACCAAGATTAAGGTTGTGATAAAATTTTCCTACTAAGGTCCCTATGGTTGAGCAGCTGAAAACTTATCTGAGTTAATCTCTCAGGCCACTGTTCAGCAAAGCTCTTCAGTACATGCTGAATCAATTCCTTTTCAGGAAGACCCTATGCACAAAAATAAATTTAATCATGTATTTGAATCCCGTTGATCTCAATGGGATTTAAGCACAGACCTAATATTAAACATCTGTTTAAATATTCTCTCAAATAGGGACATTTTCCCTAATGAGGTCTCAAGTTCAAAACTATTAGTTTTGTGTGTTCCTTTAATTCATTTAAATTCAAGAGACAAATAAGAAATTTTCCTTGTGTGTAGTGTTTTATGATCACATTATATCACAGTCAGTTCCAATAAATTACAATTTAGCTGTTTTCCATTCAGCAGTTAAAACGCTCGGTTGTGTGAAGCTGAGCAGGACCCTGTAAAGCAGTTGTGGAAGCATGGCTGCCAGCCACATGATTGATGTTTTCCAGTGCATGCCTGTTCTCAGATCTGCATTTCTGTAAGAAAAATGTCTATATTATAGAACTTTGTGAATGGGTTTCACCTCAGTCACCCTTAGTTGTTGAAAGCTGTATGAAAAGGCTTGATGGGTCACCCTACACTTCTTTTGTAACAAATGGAGAGACGTGGGTATCCTTGGAGGATGATTCACATGATTTGTCTTAAAGAAGCATTTTAAATGTAATAGATTGCCCCTGGGAGGTGGAGGCATTTAGCAATATTTCTCTGGAAACCTCAGGGGAATATAAGGTGATGCACTTAGACACCCGCTCCTCATGGGTCTAAGTAGGGTCAGATGACTCCCACTTCATGTGCATATACATATATTCACACAACATTGTGCATTTGACACGGTCATTAGCTTTGCAATGTCAAAGTAAGAATTATTTTTTATTAAATATATAGGTGAAACATGTCTGACTTTAATTTGCTTGATGTTTTGAAAATGTTCCTAAAATTCCAAATGGTTGGCATTTCTATTAAATAACAGCATTCATTTAGGGTATGTAAAGAAATAATTTCTTCTGGTCATTTATAATTTGACTTCTGTTGAAATGCCAAGGCTTTTGCCTTGGTTTTTCTTTTTTCCCCTGAAATGTTTTGAAAAATAAGGTGGGTTTTTTCCATAGACCAATCTTATACAGGTATGGGCTTAGGAAATTTGGCCCAGATCTAAGCTGGATCCTCCCATTTTGCTCTCTACTCACTGAAACTGTTGGTGCTCAAGTGCTGCAGAATTCACACTGCTACATATTGTTGGGAGAAGGGAATAGTGAGAGTGTTTCACTACGCTGAGCAGGTAGACGTGCACTTCTTGTAGCTGTTCATCATCCTTTACCTGTTAATCTTAATCTTCCCTCTCTTGCCTTGTCCTGATGTTCAAAATCAGAGCACAAAGTACTACTTTTACATTCTCCAATCCATTATAATGATATGACAATTGCAGTTTAAAATTGATAAATATATTTACTTTCCCTAAAGGAATCAATTAATCACAGAAGTCAGAGATCAGTGAATCTGTTTTCCTCACCCTTGCAAGTATGGAATAGATTGACTCATAACCAATCCCACAATAAATTTTAGCCAGAAGCTTAAAAAGTAGGTAAACATTGACATATTTGGCAAATAGCAGAATAGTTTGGTATTTTAATGTTGACAGTCTTTCAATTAAACACTGTTATTGTCTTGGGGGAATTAACTTTAATATGAGAAAATTATGAGAAATATAAAACTTCTTCAAGTTGAATCTTGGCTAATCAAAGAACATCATATAGGCTGTATTTAAAAACAAGCCCTTTTTGTGTTGCCTTTCCAGTATATACATTTAATCCATATTTTCTGCATTAAGTTTAGATACATTCCTTAAAAACAGTGTGCTCTTTTATATCTTTGTATCCTTGTCTATGTAAGTATTAAATGAAACCAGATACCCTTTGATTTTAAGAACAAGTACATTGATTTACTTGAGCGATGCATAATGATGTGTTACTTTTTTGGTGATGAATTGCCACCTACTCCTCTTTAGCAAAGTATTGCATTCTCCACTCCTAAGAGTTAAAATATTTTTTCAATTTTAAATGGCTTTCATTCTACAGGAATATGTAAGAAGTATGGAGGCACTATGCAGGGGTACGTAAGACCAAGGTTCCTGGTAAATGATCTGTGCTTACTGCCATGCAAAAGTGATAAAATATTATTGAAAGAGAAAAAAGAAATAACCATGCATTTGTGAACAGTACATGGAAAGGAAGAGTAACTAAGATTAGCAATGGGAGATACTGTTCCTTAGAGCATGCAGGCATGGTCCTGGAAATTCATGGTAAAATGTAGCTGAGCAGTTTTATGACCAGCAATAATAATGTCTGAAATCAGAACTTTAATGATGCTGCTGAATTTGGCTGAAATTAAAAATTTTTTGTTTGCAATCAGAACAATGGGCTGATGGTGTCTGCAATCTCTTCTCACATGAACTGCCTGCAGCAGGAGAATCTTGCCTTCACAGAAATAAAACAGGTTTGTTTTCAGGATTAGGCTCCAATTTTGTGTGTTAAGTCTTAATTTTTGTGTGTCAAACACACTACTGAAAATTCTCATTGACAGACTAGTCAGTGTACTGCAGACCCTATGTGCTTTTCTGACCCAAATGTAGGCAATTTTGAAGCCATATTTGTCCTGTGGGATTAAGCCCAGATTTTTAAAAAACTGGTAGATTGGCAGGACCAGATAAATTTTTCAATATCACTTCTATTGGTATTGACTCAACTACAATATCAACTTTTCTAGACAGTAACTCGTGAGTTCCATGATCGCAGGTGGGTGCAAGAGCTGAAAGCAAGATACAGCAGTTCTCCCTGGAAAGAGGAACTGATACTTTTCCCCACACATCTATATATAGATTTTTTTAAAGGCTTGATTCTGACGTGCCAAGCCCTGGGTTTTTTTGTAGCAATGCAACTTTGTAATTCTAAAACTTTGTGCAGTTCAAAGAAATGTTCCTGGGAAGCAGGCAAGCTATGATATATTTCTCACAGATGTATGTGTCTGACTTTCCCTGACCCTGTTGTATTGACATCCCACCACTCAGAACTGGGAGCTGGGAGGGGATGAATAGTCCCCATCCAGGTCTGGCAATTGCTGAGCTGACTGGCAATTCCAGCATGCCTTTAGCAACAAAGGCTCATGTCTAATAAACTAAGAGAGTTGAGCCAGCGTTATGTGCAAAACCAGGCATTTTTATATCTTATGGAAAGTGTGAAAGAGTGGAGAAATACATGAGACGTGACTGAAAAGACTGCAGCCATGGAGAGAACAAGCTTGCTGGTATGGAATGGCATCTTTTCTAACTGGTGACTGATCCTGTTTCATATGGAAGTTCTACTCCTTGAGTGATTGGAACAGCAATGAACCTTTGTGGCATAACATCAAACATGTTCATATCCTCATTTTCTGACACAGAGTAAACAGTATGTGGCCAGAAAAAGTCCAAGTCAACTACATAATTAGATGCTACCACATATAAATATTCTTGGTAAATGTTTATGGATATAATTGTAAATGATCAAAAAATATTTCTGTCTGGATCATCCCCTTTTATTTAAAATATTTTAATAAAGTGCCCAATAAAACTGTCTAATTGAACTATGTTTTTTTCCTCACGTGACCAAGGAGATGTTCTTTATGGCAGAGTTTGGCTGAAACAACTCCAAGAACCATAGTGTAGTTCTTACAACCTCTAGATTCATTTGTATCTGCTTCTACAGCTTCCTTTGTGAAAATTTTAAAGAATTTTAACTTAGAAAAATCTTTTATGCTTTCTTCAAAATATTTCAGACATTTCACAAATCCCACAGTTCTTGTAGGTCTCTGATCCAAACAGGGAAAGAAGGAGATCTTGCCAGTAAGATGATGAAAATTCAGCTCTGGCAAACCTCTGCACTCCAATAATTACTTGCTGAAGTTAATCTCTTCCTCCCTGTTGCCCTCAGGAAAAAAGAACCACAGACACAAAGCCCATACTAGGGGACAACTACTCTCCTGTTTATACTGGATTTTTTCAGGTAATCTTAACAACAGCTATTCCTTCTGGTTTCACATAGAAAATCAACAGCAAATATTACGTTGCCCCATGTAATTCGCACTTCTGAATGGAACTTGCCAGCTGAGCATGATGATATTTCAACAGCTTAATAGTAATAAGATATTTTTAATGACAAACACTTGGGGTTTTTATTTAGTTTCAAAAAGAAGTACCTACAAAATACAGAGGAATGTTTTCAAATTTGGTCGTTTGATATATACTGTTTTGTTCAGTTAGTACAATTAGTTCCACTATCCCTTATGAGAAGAAAGTATTGACAATGTATTTCAAATAACATCTCTGCCTAAGCAAGCTGATAGTGGGACTTTTTATAGCCATGCCTTTTTATGCAAAGAACCTGGAAAATATAATCTTGGATGGAGGAAGCAGTAATGTTTTGTAGAGGCATTCTAAGTAGCTGGCTTAAGCTGCTGATTACTGTGGATGCTAATTTTGCAGTGCTGCCAGGATTTTATGTTAATGTTATTGAACAAAAGGCTAAAGTATTTTTTAATTTAAAACTACTGAACTATAAAATTGAACTATTAGACTTTTCATGGGTTTAAGTGGACAAAGAGAATATTATGTCAAAGGCTCAATTCAGTCACCTTCAAGCCATTACACCTTTTGAAATTTGACGCAATGAGTTGCTGTAGTCTATTATTTTAAGCTAAAGTTCTCCCATGTTTTTTACTACTACCCTTAAATAAACTTTATTCTTCACTGCAGTCAATGCCAAATATCAGTGAAGAGAACTTCAAATTAATCTATCCCCTTTTTCTTCTGTGTGGTTCTCTCAGCCTGCTCAAAGAACTTGTTTCAGGGTAGTCTAATCACATGAAAATGGAGAACTTGGCCACTGACTTGAACCTTGTGTAACCTTGCACTTCTCCACACCTTAGCAAGCACAGGATTACAATGCAGGGTGAAAGAGGCTACTGACACCCTGTCCTCTTTCTTGCCCTCTAGGTGGAGAGCAGAAATGGAGCTGCACTACCTGGGCATTTTGCATGTAGGTATTGTTTCTGCTGTCTGTTTATTGTCTACAAAATAGATTACAAAGCAGTAAGTGTGTCAGTGACATTATCCTACCTGTGAGCCAGGTTATAAAGTATGATGTCTTACTGACCTTGTGTGACAACTGGAATAATGTAAGAGGAAGAGAATTTGGACATGACCTGGGGTTTAGTGCCCTGCACTTCACTATGGGATATACTTTGCAGTGTGAGCTAAATCTAGGTCTTTTTCAGAGTTTGATAACTGTTGTTACATCCCCAGAGAGCAAGGAAGGAAATTGAGGAGCCCTCAGCAAAGAGAGCCAGGGCACAGAAGATGTCTGTAACTTCTGCAGCAGACTCTGAACCACAGTAGCAAATATAGAGTCCTAGTTATGAATTTAGACAAGTGTGTGTATGCAGTTTTAAGGACGCATGGCACACTTGTGGGATGAAGCTGTGCCCCATTGCACGCATCACCAGGCACCACCCATTCCCCTTCTGGCAGAACTGAACCATCAGGTACATTAAGTGGTTTTTCTGGCCTTTACATGTGTCAGAATTTAGAGACTGTAGCTGCAACACTGAAGATATATATACATATAAATTTTTAAGAGCCTATCTCATTTGCTACTGCATGATAAGTTTAAAAAGAGACATAGACAGATTGCAATGCAGTCACGTGTGAATATGGGACAGTGGACTGGATCAATGCTTTAATCAAAATGTTTGAGGCTTTTATTGCATTCCAATGGAGGAAAAATGCTTTTGAGCACCATGTGTTCAACACTTGCAACCAAATAGCAGATGAAATATTTGATTCATTTGCAGCAGACCTTTGGTTACTTTCCAGAAAATGCTTGACTGTTTTTTTGATGAGATCACTGCTAAAGTTATTGTTGAGGACATATTGTGGCACAGACTGAATGTTATTCCTACCACAGTTTTGTACATTTTCTCCTCTTAAGGAAGAGCACAATAGAATTTTTTCCTCTTCTAGCAATATAAGCAGTTAATGTTTGAATTATGTGAATCCTGGTGCAGGGGATAAAACCTACAGGAGACTAACAGGCACAAGCTGGAAATTTGTATGGCACTGAATAGTCTGAAGAATTTGTGTGTTCTCTAGAGAAAGGACAGGCTTCAGGATGTTTTGGGCATTGAGTCCAGTTCTCCATGTTGTAAGAAAGTGTTTTTCAGTTTGGGAAAAAAATATCTAACCCTGGCTTTGTACCTATTGCTGACATAGGCAATAATTAGGTGTAGATGCTGAGTGCTTCATCTGACTAGGACAGGAAATAGTGTGTCTTGTCTTCCTCTGTGAATCCTGCCCTGGGCTGCATGATCCTCATAAAAAAAAAGTGGCATCTCTTTCTTTTACACTAGGCTGAACAGCAAATGAATGTTTGAAAAGGCTCCTCCTTTGTCTTTTTCCTACAGAAAGCTATATGTGAGTCAAGCAGAAATCTGCTATGACTGTATGTGTCTTATTTTTCTGTGACATTTCTCTGTGAGAAGACAGATTTGTTTTTTTTTAAATATATTTGAAACACAGACATATTTTGGTAAGTTTTTGAGGTAATGATTTTGCAACAATATTTCCTCCAGCGCAGTTCTGGGAAGTTCATGCTGTATGTCCCCCATTCCTGTCTGGTTTTCATTCTTTCCCAGCAGGGAAACCTGCAGCAAGAAGGGACAAAATGCGGTAGTAGAACATAGTCAAGTAGATTGACTATAGTTGAACATGCAAAATGCCACAGGTCTATTCAGAGGTAAAATGTGACATACTGGTACCTAAAGAATCTGCTCTTCTATGTCTTCTATGTCCAGACCCTGTACTCATGATCTGTGTGCCTTCTGTCTCCCCCCGCCCTCCCCCACCCCCCAGTTTCTTGATCACAGTAGCTGGTAGAGATCAGACATTTGTTGTCATTTAGTGTGTCTTGAAAAGGCACGGAACTGGTAACACCTTATCTTTTCTGCCCTACTTGCGTATCTGTATTGAATACATATACATAAGATTTCAGAGTTAATGGCAGAAAAATATCTTTTTTGGAACAATACACATAGGCATAAGATTCATTAACACTGTACCATGTGGAAGAAGGTGAACAGAGGGCTTAAAAAGCATAATGCTACTTCTCCACCAAACAGCAGCAGATGGCAGGGGCTAGCAGGTCAAACTAGTTTCCTGTTGGGGGAGAAATAATCAATGATTCAGAGTCTTAGTACTTTCTTATTTCAATTATGTTCTCTGGTTCTCAGAGTTACTTATACGTAGCTTGTCGGCTGTCCCTTCTTTCAAGGATCTCAGTAATCATGATGAATCAACTCAGCTCCAAGAATAAGTCTAGAGAGACTGTGCCTACCACAACTGCATAAGTCATTCTCAAACCCAACTCACTTTGCCTCTGTGTGTAAAAATCTCTAAGCTTTCTTACAAACTAAGTTCTGTAGTGAAGCTTTGGTCTTTCAGAAATATTGGGCCCAGATCCAGATCAGAGTGCTGCCATGCATCCTTCTGCTTCATGGGTATAGTATTTACTTAAGTACTCCATATCATAGAATCATAGAATCATCAGGGTTGGAAGAGACCTTCAAGATTATCCAATCCAACCACCTACCTACATCACCACTAAACAATATCACCCAGCGACACATCCAAATGTCTCTTGAAGGTCTACAGGGATGGTGACTCTTACCACCTCCCTGGGCAACCAAGGTATCCTAAACCTGTGAAAGCCAGAGACACAAACCAAACCACTGGGAAAAAAACCCTGCCCTCCCACTCTTTATATCCTTTTGTTCACGTATTTAAATGACAAATTCACCACTTCCCATCCGTAATTTTTCCAGACTTGCACAGTTTCTAAACGTCTTTATTTGTCCTTTATTTGTCTTTTCCCCTCTTCATTGAGTTTTAAGGATGTTTTCTTCACCCGTCTTTTCAAAACTAACTCTCATAGTGGAGGCTAAGGAAGGGAACAAAAAACTTTCAGTTCCTCTTTGGAGAAGGTGTCTTTCTGTGGCTGGAGGAGTGCTGCAAAGTGTTGCTGGTAGAAGGAGTGTGCAGCAGAATGCGGTCAAGAGTGTCAGGGATGATGATATTGCTTTGCAGCTGGAAGGGATAGGTATAAAACCAAGCAATGTCAAGAGAAATCTAAGAAGATAGTGGTAAGGTTAGGTGTTTGAATAGTAATTTAAGTTCACAATGTACAACAGTTTTGTACACAAAATATGAAATAATGGAAAACTTTCCTAACAGAGAAAGTGAACCAAGAAAGTTGAATAGACTTTTTTTTATAAAGGTGAAGAATGGAACTGAGTTTGCCCATTAATACGTCAGCGTTCAGGTCTCTCCATGTGGGTGAGGTATCAAGTCAATACAGTCAATACAACTCAAGGAACCCTAAGACAATTCAGCTAACAGGCAGACCTGGTGGTTTCTGTTTTAGAGCTAGCTGACAGTGTAGACTAAATCTCAATTAACTAAAACGGATCTCATTCTGAATGCCCAGTCTCAGCTATCATCTGAGTTCTCTTTGCTATCAACAAGGAGCAAGGAGTCTTGAAGGAGGACTCTCTCATTCCTAAAACAGGCTGTTGCCCCTATTTTAGGCTGTCTCACTCAGACAAAAGGCTTGATTCTCTTGCATACCCACAGGCACGCGGTGTCATTTAAGTCGTGGGTTGTTAGCCAACAGATCAGAAAGGCATAGATTTCTACAACTACTGTGTCATATCTGCCAGATATAGGCATTTTAAATGGGACTAAATAACTATGTGTAGATAATGAATATAAGCCTGAAGGGCTATTTTTAAATTATAAATTGAAGTGACCCTCACACTAACTCCTCAGTTTGTTTCATGACTTGGGTGTTAGAATGATAAAATGTTGAAGACTAGTTTTCTGGTTCCTGATAAAAATGTCATTGACTGTTTTAGCTCTGTGCATATCAACACATCACACCTTACATTATAACTAGAGAGATCACCCCTACAGAAGATGATTTTTAGCACGTGGTATGGTATACACACAAGTTTAGTGTAACCGAAAATGAATACTGAGCTCAACTTTAGGGTAGATTTGCATAAATGCAGTCCATATGGTGAAAACAATCATTAGAAAGCAAACAACCCCTGAGAATCTGTGTACCTCTCTGTTCTAGAATACCTCTTGGTTTTAGCAGTTAAAGAAATAAAAAGGTTTGGTTTCAGTGTGTTAGGAAAAGATATTGAAAATTGATGAAAATATAGGAAAAGTAGGCATCCTGTTTTAAATAGAAAGTAATTGCATGGAAATTTTAAAATGATTATTTCACTCACAAAAATGGAGGATCAGTATTGGGCAAAGACTTTATACAGGGAATTGTAGATTATTTTTCTTAATATCAGTAGTTTGGGGAGAAAAATCTCAGTTTTAATGGAAAGGACAAATACCATAACCTTAGTCTTTTAAGTGTTGAAAGTCTTGACACTGCCAAAGGATCATGTTTGTAATGACATTCTTCAAATATGGTGGTATTTAGAGCAGAAGTTCTCATTAAAGAAACAAAAAAACCACCCCACTTACATCAGACAGAAAATACAAATTACATTAATAAATCACTTTGCTTTAGGCCAAGGAGGGCTTGAGGACATTACTCTGCCTGCTGTTCCACATTAGTATTTTATCATATTATTGTGCCTGCAACATAATAAATTTATTTGGCAGATATAACACTATTTTTCCCCAACAGATATCTGAGAAAATAAAAATAGAGATATTTGGGGGGCTTCTTTTTGACAGTTTCAAATAGAGCTACAGCCACCATAGGTCTAAAGAAACAGATAACAGAGATAAGCAAATTAAGTTACAGACTATTAGATACCCAGTGCATTACACATTAGAGGATAATGATAGCAACTAGCAGCTGTTTTCAGACCGCAAACACTACAAACTCAAACCATTTCTATTTTGTTCTGTGAATAGGTCATCAGATATCAGAAAACACAATACAGTCTATTTGGATTTAGAAATGACTTTAAGCTTTCTTTGCACTTTCACAGTGGGTGACTTGTAATTAAAAATCATTACTTCTGTTAATGACAGTGAAATTAAGCTGTATACATATGTTTACTATCAGCAGAATATAATAAACATTTTTTCTTCAGAACTGGATATTCTACAGAACAGGATATTCTACAGAACAAGACTTGATCAAAAGAAGAAAGAAGACTAGTCTTTTTTATTGAACCCTAAGTGGGAAATCATCCAAAGATGACGCTTAGATGGTAAATGACATAGGGGTTATGGCAAAATAAGCCAAAGAGTTACAAAAAAAGGTTGACACGTTTGTGTGTGAATTGTAGGGCATATTTTGTTTTCTTAAAAGAAAACTCCTTCAGAAAGTATTCAGAAAAAAATACATTAAAAGACAAAGGGAAATAGAGACTTAACATTCCTCGTTATTATATATTCTGTCTTTCTGTCTCTTTGTCCCAGTCTCTTCAATCAGACAGTCACAACATTTTCATAACTTTGTCATTATCATACACATGTGGAATATCAAAGATGAAAGAAGGGATAGAAATAAATGACTGCAGATAATGCATGTCATTTGGTCATGTCAGTAGTTGCTAATTAACTTATCCCATGTTTTATCACTGTATGGTACATGCATACAGCCCAGTGACGAGCTGTTCATCACATATTCTGTTGAAATTAGCTGTGACATCTTAAACAACAAAATCAACTAGCTTGAGAAGAAAATATTGTGAATAATTAGAACCTTCCACCATTGCAATTACTTATGTGTGCTGATAACCACCCACAATTATATGAGCTACATCCTATATAGCTTGCTTGTTCTCAGTGATTCTCTCCATTCTGCCCTCTGCAACAACATATCAGTATATTGAATATGTATCTCTCATACTGACTAGGTTCTTGCTTATTGATTTTTTTTTTTAATGTGCATATTTTGGTAAGCCGTAGAGTGTTTTCTCTCTGATGTGTCCTGAAGAACCATCTGAGATTGGATGGATTTATTTTCTTTTTTTCTGAAGAGATAATGAAAAAAAAAGAGGTTTAAAATTTATTAAATTATGAATGTTAGCTTCTTTCTTAAAAGAATAGTGAGTTTATCATGTCAATTGAGTTGAATGATCTGTTCCTTACTGAAACAATCAAAACATCATGAAGTTCGTAGAAATATAGACCCACTTAATCATTCTTACGAAGACTCTACTGGCAAAATAACTGGGCTTTTAAATTTGCTATGAACAGGATAGTTGTCTTTACATGAATGATAACTTCTTAAAATACCGCTGTGTTTATATACTCCACGTGGTTGTGCCTGATGGGGGAGCAGGGAGTCATGTACGGGGACTCCTGACTCTGAATGCATTCAGATCTCTGACAAGCACATTTTTTGTCTTTCCATCTAGCACCTCATCACATGTGATCAAAGCTGAACAAAAAATTTCTGACAATGTTTCCGTTGGGCAAAGCTAGCTATGTAGAATGAAAAATTTCTAGTCAACTGTGCCAATTGTGTCAGATTTCTGAGAGGGGTCAGTGTCTGGGAACCAGGACCCAGCAGTCCAGGGGTCTCCAGCTCCCCAGCAGCTGCAGTGCCAAGGGCCCACCCAGGCAGCCAATAGTCTGTTTTGGATTTTCCCAAACTGTAATTTTTAAAGTTCCTGTTATGTATCCAATTCCTATATATTTTGCTCTTTGAATAATTTTTTTTTTTTTTAATTTTCTTAGGTTATGCCTGCACTGTTTGAAGTTGTGGAGTTTCTGGGTTTAAAAGGAGAGTTTGCACACTGCTGCCATAGAGTTGTGCATGTGCAGTGGTGGAAAGTCTGTGAAAGCCTGTCACATCAGGAACTGCAGTGCTATGGCAGTCTTTTAGAGTCAAACCTAAAAATGCCTGATACTTCTGAGTCAAAGAATGTCTGAACCTTTTCATTCTATTGAAAAAACAAACAACAAAACAACAACACAACACAAAACCACTCACCATTTCACCTTTTTCATAATGAATCTCTCAGAGAAAAACATTTATCTCAGATTTTTTCCAGTAGGATGGAGATTTTGTTTTCCCCCTATTAACCTGACCTTGCCTACCTCAAAAATGTAGGCCAGCAGACAAAAAGCCTTAATGAAAACAGTGTTTCTGTTTCCTTTCATGAGTGGACTGCAGCATTGTGGTATCCAGGCTTCCTGACTCCCATTTGCTTCTCACGGCTGAGCAAGGGGAGAGCTGGGGGAACTAGAGGGTTATCTGAGGCAAACGCACTTGTGAGCTGATCACTCAGACTGCATTCCCACATAACTGGGTTTTTGTTTGATACTGGGTGTCACCTAGCTCCCACTGAAGTCAGGAGAAAGATGTCCTTTGAATTCAGCTGCTGTTGGATCAGACTCTGGATGTAGAGCACTGGCACCTACTTCAGCTGTCAGAAATTTCAGTCTCTGTCATACAAATGACAGGAGATAAAGCAGGATTTAAAGACTGAAAAGGAAATTTGAATGTTTCAACATTTGCTGTATTTGGAAAATGAAATGCTGCCAGCAATTTGATGTGTGTTTTCATGTGCTGTACTAGTTTACATTTTTGTTTGTTTTTCACAATAGAACAATAATCAACAGACTGTGGCCTTAGACTCGGGCTCTGGCAATTCTTTCTGCTTCCACTTTATGACCACATGGAGCTCTGGCTTTGCACATTTGGTATTTCATTCTTATCACAGACACTGTCAAAGAACTGACAACAGTAGTGCATTTTGGCATTCATGATGCTGTGGTTTTGCCTCATTTCTTCTTTCTTTTCTATTTAATATTAAAACAGTGGTAAACCTGTGGCCACCAACCTGTTGTTTTGGGAACTATATACAAACACACGCATATATGCACGTGTTTAGTTATGAATATATACTGCAGAAAGCCAAAGTATGCACATTCACAATGAATCTATGGCATGAAAAAGCTGATGGACACAGTGAAAAGATGGATGAAGCAGAGGGTGACACAATTATTTCCTCTTCTTCACTCCAGGGCAGGGAAAAATGGGCTGAGATGTTTTGTTTATAGGAAGGTGTGATATCTTTCCAAGAGGTGGGATACATCTATGATTTATTCATTAACAGAAAAATTAAGAAGCCAATTTACTTTCCTGAGGCTTGTAAACCCTGAACCCAGAGGCAGATGTTATGGAGTTCTGCACAAAATGCTGGAGATTTGCTTAGGGGAAGGCAGAAATACCAACAATGATCACCAATGTAGCAATAAGTTAAGGACAAAAGAGTAAATTAGACAATGAGATGAAATTCTGCTGTCCTTTGTTGTAAGAGAGGTGGGAAAATGAGTAACTAAGATGACATCGGCTCTTAAATTTCTCCTGTAATAGAATTACATTGATAAAATTGTTTTCCTTGTTTCAAAACGTGGAGGTAGGTCCCTGTATGATAAGCTTTCTCAATTTGCACGCAGATTAAATTGACCTATTTGCCCCACGGGAAGCTGAGAGTGTAACCGTCTGTGCACAAAATTTGGGAATTCCTGCTGTATCAGATGTGAGTGAGTGACAGTTGCATACTTTGGGGCTTTGGAAGCTCTTCAAAATGCTATGTACTTTCAAACAACTGCTACTCCGTTTCACTAAAAGATATATAATATAACACATGTTTCTAATCAAGACATGTACATAAGAAAAGAAAGAAAGCAGGTAGGTAATCTGGTGGTAAATGTATGGCATGCATCCCTATTGCATCTACCTCTGGAGTTGCAAAATGGCCAGCGGCTAACATTTTTTGTGAAAAAGAGCAATTGCCTCAGAACTTTCTACACATCTGCTTTTATTTCCTTAATTGCAGTAACTTGCAGCTGCCATGTCTTTATGGTTAAGTTTGCCACTCCCTCTTTAATTGTCAACTGTACAGAAACTGTGGAAACTTCATCTCCAATCAGTCTTTGTTTGTGAGAGGGAAAATAGTTAAGAGGGAATTAAAAATTAATTTTGTGAAACCCAAAAAAGAAGATAGTTGTTTTAAAGAACGTCTGAATATGGGGGTTGTCTGGAACCAGTAGTCTGGATACTATTTTAAGAAAATTCTATTGTATTTTTATTTCTGTCTGGAGGAAACTCAGAAAGGATTAGAGATATCAGAGGAATTGGACCCCTGCCAGCCAGGAATTTATTAAGAACAACACTTTATTGTGCTCAAATAGTTTTCCTTGGTTTTATAAATTATATTTAGAGACAGACTGATTTAAAATGCTTTATTTAGAAACTAATGGTAAGAAGCTTATTTCATTTTGCCAAAAAGTTGTGTGTGAGAAGGGGGAATCTTGTAAAGTACAGAGACCAATGTATTGTACACAAGGACCACCCTTCAATGAATGAGAAAGCAAAAGTTTAAAGCCTTTCAGGCCTTTCTTAGACAGGGTATGGAGCTGTCACCATTGTCAGTACAATTTATTCACACGGTTCAAGTGCTTATGAAAGCTACTGAGCAGCCTGATCTATAAGTGATTGAACAGACAATACTCTAGAGCTTTGAGTACAAATAAAAAGCCACTATTTCAGGCTCCATGCATCACAACTAACATTTTCTAGGAATACTGCCAGTCTAAATAAAACACAATCTTGCTGTAATTTTATACAACACTTGAAAAGAAGACTAAGACTATGCTGTGCCCTTCATAAATGCTTCTCTACCACATTTTTCCATAAACAAATGATAATCTGACTTGACGATATGCATGCTAGATTTAATTACGCTCTCAGTATTCTGCTTTCCATTAAATATCATACTTTCCTTTGTTAGCTGATTATGCTACAAAATTTCACTTTATAATGCTAGGATTTCCTGGTGCCTCATTTACTCAATTGATTTGAAAAAATAGGATCTCCCAGCTTAAGTGTTTGATCCATTGTGCACGTGGAGAGGATATGTGCTATTCAAGACATTTCATTCATTGAGCCTTAGCATTACCTCACAGTATAAGGATGAAAGTGCAAATGTTTTCCAAGGTTGAAACTAAGACATTGGTGCTCGTCCTTGATGAGGCTGGAAGGAGCCATGGAGGGCAGATCTTTAGCTGCCGTTCACATACACTGGAAAAACAACTCTCTCTAATACACATAATTTGCTCTTTCTGTAACAACTTTCTGTCCAGGAAAGCCCTAGCAGAAAGATTCTAGCAAACCATTCAGAGGATAGTAACTTGGTTGATGACATAGACAGTCTGACAATTAATGAATTTAATGCATCTTGGAAGCTGTTAATTGAAATACAGCTACTGCATATGTTAGTTTTATTTCTTTTGGTAATACAAAGACTTCACTTGTATACTTAGATCCATTTCTTTTAAATTTAATGGAAGAGTTTCTGAGTAGAGGTTTTATGGAGTTCTCAAGATACTGTTTACTTAGATTTTATGACCAAGACCTAGACTTTTGTTGGTGTTAGTAACCATGCATTTTCACTGTTAAGGAATATTGTCTCTGAATAATACGATCTTTAGAAAAATATTTCAATTCTAGTATTTTGGACATTCCAAATTGCCATGGTCTAACCTGTCATACATATTCTTATCCTAAATACAGGTCTTCAGAATAAACAGCTTAATCTGTGAAATAATTTATGATCATATATTGACAGAACCAACACATTTCTTAACTGTTCTTTCCAGTTGCAATCTCAGTCTTAAAAATGATGGTGCTGGCTTAAAAATTATGAGCTGAAAACATAAACAAATTGCAGATTATTTAACTTTTGTGTTTTCAGCATTTAAGATTCATATTTTCAAGCATTTTTTCTGAAACTGCAAGTGTGGATGATTCATTTTATTTTAACAGAACAAAGATGAGATAACCATAATAACATGTCTCCAGGAGGAGAAAACACAGGAGGAGAAAACAACAGTTCTCATAAGCCTAAGATATAATAATGAAAATTTACACTGTCGGATTCTCCATAAAGGCTGCTTTTTATTATGATGCTGAAATAAAATTATTTAACTGTAGTAGGGATGTAGTTTTCTTTGTAAACCAGATTAAGCTGAAATTGGCTTCCATTAAAGTAAGCAATGAACATCAAGACTTACTGACATGAGAGTTACTATTTTGCTGAGGTAGAGCCAAAGTCTGCATTTATTTTGAAGGGCACTAAATTTTCAGTTTTCTGCAACATTAAATCAGTAAATGCCATGTATTAATTTCCTTTATTTATTTTATAACCACAAATACTAACTAAAAAGAAAATACACTGTGTAATGGAATCGGGTATTAAAGTACTTCACAAACATTGACCAACAATGAAGTAAATATATGGTCTTTGAAACAACTAAACAAAAATCTGATTTTACTACACAAATTTGCACATAACAGTGCCAGATTTTCTCCACTGGTGCTTCCTGGAGCTTGATGACTGTCATCTATCAGTGAAAATGCACTTCTTTATGTTAACTGTTGTGTTGTGCTGATGACAGGATATTTTTCAGGTTGCCAGGAACTGAGCGTGCATGCTACGATGATCAGTAACACCTTGTGTACACCAAGAGGTAGGCAACACAACCCATGGTGGGCTCCCATTTTATTTAGGGGAGATCCAGGCAGGGTATAAAGTAGGTTAAAATGCGTATTTTTAGGTTAAAATGGATATTTAAAATTGCTCTAAAATGTGGCCATTATTCTCACTGTTTATTAAAGGAATCTGAAATAGCTGGATTGTTTCAGATGCCACTGTTTCTGAAGTTAGATATATGAAGTCAGTTAAGATGAATCCCCCTCTAGGTCTTCCCATGCTCAGTCTCTTTTGATATGGTTGGAGTCTGAGGGTGTCCTGAGCTGCTGAGCTAAGTTGCCCATTCGCTAACTGAACTAATATCAACTTGGCATGGCTGGGCTAGGACGCCATCTGGGCTTCTGTATTGTCTAGTGTTCTCCTGTTAGAATAAGATTCTCATGCATTTATTTATTCTTTAGGATTGACTGAAAAAAGCAGTAGAAAAGAAAATCTATTGAATGCTTTCTGAATACAGCCTAATAATGGACAAACAAATGATTTCCGATGAAAAATAGCAAACATTATTGACATATTAATATAAAAATTTCTCTCCTTCCTTTTTTTTAGGAGAAACTAATTATTACTGTTGACTTTTTTATTGACTTTTTCATTCCTACAACAAGAAAACAATGGAATAATAGGAGCTATTGTGATATAAAAATATTCAGATTGCATTTTTATGAAAAAAATGTTTTTTAAACACTATGATAAAAAGGAAAAGAATGGGAAATATGTACTCTGAAAACAACTGTGTAGCAATATGCAAAGACATGAAGACAAGTGTGATTAATAGGTTTCATTAAGGGGAAGATCCTGAGGTGATGGAAATTTTGCCATTGATATGGATATCAAGTCCATCTTTGCTATGGAAATATAGAAGTTTATAGAAATGTTATTGGAAGATTACTATAGTCTAAGTTTCACCACTGTTGCAAAAATTGTACATACTATAAATGGTCATACACTGAACTAAAAGCAACCTGTGAACACCTTTTGAAGTAAAATATTTAATGGGTAGGAGGGCTGCATTGCAGGCTTTACTGATGCTTGAGTAAGCTGACTGATGACATCCTTTTCCTCTCTGAGGTTTGTAACATCTATCTGAACACCTGAGAGGAACCCTTTTCTATTCCTGGAAAAAGATATACTATGTATTTCCTCTCCTGCAGAATTTATTTTGGAGAGGTCTAGTAGAAGGAGAAAGAAGTTTGAAGTGATAAGAAACCTGAGGATAATAAAGAGATTTAGAGTAATCAAGGATTGCTGAGAAGGGCAGCACTGAATGGAGGGAATTTAAAACTCTGGTGAAAGGAGGAGGGATGGTGGAGATACTGCTTTGCATGGGACAAGAAAAATGAAGAGTACCAAAATGGCTTTGAGAGAGGGAGATTTTTAGATCCTCTTCATCAAGAAGAAAGACTTTAAGATTTTGAAGAAGGCACTATGGCCTGTTTAGATTTGCTTGCTTGGAAGTATGTAGACCCAGCAAACTATGAAAATGCTGAGGCATAATCAGGAATTTGTGTAATTCCTGCTTCAAATGTTACTCAACGACTAGCTTAGGGGAAACTGTACTATAGGTTGTACACTCAGGAGGAAGGTTTATTGTTAAAAGGTAGGTAAAAACATGCTATCTTCTCAAAATTCAGAGAAGATTCAGAGCTGCCTGTCTCACCAAACACTCATGAGGCTGTGGCTCAGTGCCATCAGACTAGGACTTGAAATGATGAAATTTTCCAAGAGAAGAGAAAAAAAAATTGTTGCAGACAATCACATGAGATGATCTGGAATAAAATGAAATGTACTAAAATGTTTGGGGGCTAATATCAGTCTACTAAGTGATGTGAGGGCTAGGGAAGAGCTAAACAGAGAATGGTTATTACTTGTTTTTTTGTAACATAAAAATATCTAGATTATTCAATGTAATTCTAAGACAGCAAGCCTAAAATAAACAAAAAGAAGCATTTTTGTCCACATAATATGTAATTAAACTGTGGAACTTGCTGTCACAGCATGTTGTGATAGTCAGACTATAAACTAATTGAAAAGGGGATTGTGCAAATTCATGGAATAAATCTTGGCCACAAAGGCCTAGGTGAAACATCTAGCTCAAGAACTCATAAACCTCTGATTTCTAGAAACTGAGAAAGTAAATGACCAGAAGAAGTATTCAATACCTATCAAGTTTCTGATTATCTTTTCCTGTGCATCTGCCACTGGCTACTGTCAGAAACAGGATATCGGAGTAAGCAGAAAATTTGCTCTTAACTACCATAAAACTCATTACATATTGAAAGCAAAAATAATAGAATACTTTTCTCAAATCAATAAATTTATAAATACAGAAGCATAAAATTCTTAGAAATGAAACAAATGTTCTCTTACTCAGTAACAGTTTTTCATGAAGAAAATGTTCTAGTAAATGTTACTGATCTGCCAATATATATTTTTTCCTCCTCAGCTGTGTTTAGAAACAGTAAAACTGAAATAAGCTTTCAGTTAAAATATTTTCTATGGATTTATTCTCTGTTGAGAAAAGAGAAATGGATTGTTTGTTTCTGTTACAAAAATGCTGGTCAAGTAAGATAAGTAGCAAAAAATGACCATCTGTCTCATGTTATTTTGGTATTAAACCCGGCCTCATAAAATGAGCCCTTCCCAACTCTCCTGTGGCAGTGTAAAGCTATTTCAATTCTATTTGCACCCTATGGGCATCAGCATGATTTGGAAACCTAATAAATTAAGTCATCAAGAACAACCCATGTGTCCAGAATTTGTGTTACTACACCGTGGGGAACCCAAGCACTGCTATCCTTTAAGCCATGTCTTCTAAAGCTCCATTTAAAGACATAGAAATCAATGTGATTTTGGTGGAAAGTACTGAAGAAGACTAGGTAAGAAATGGCATACAAGATGATGACCGTGCACTAAAGTGCTTCTCCTCCAGGGTCAGTAATGTACTGAAAAGCTCCGAGGGCCAGTTGATCCATCTTCTTGAATCAGAGGAATCAGGCTCTGTCCTTTATTTCTATATTCTAGAATGCAAAAGTTAAACAAGGCTTTTCCTCCCCTACCCCACATTTAAACTTATTTCTAGGAAGGAGAAAAAAACACCTTGCCTTCTGCCCTACAATGTGACAACTTTGGTCTTTGCCCGTTATCTGCATAGGATGCCTTTGGAAAGCCTGTTTGTAAGAAATCTGACTTGCCAAGAAGATACCTGAGATAATCCTGTGTTGTGAGCAGTAGTTGCTTAATGTCAACACATAGGATTAGAGTTACTTGATAGCCATAGGGACCTAGTTATTTTAGACAGCTACAACAATTATTTTCATACTGAATTAGCAGTTTAATAAAGATTAGATGAACAACATCCTGAAGATGTTAATTTTCCTTCGTCATCTTTCTTGTGTGATTGTGTAAGGGTTCAACACTAAATTACATGAGGGTCCCTTGTTAAGCATGAACCCAGCCAATAATAGGTATAAAGATATGTCTGGAAACAGAAGTGAAATGATTTTTGGGTGACTATCACTGTTCTTTTCTCTGACCATAATTCACAGCTGCTTTCTTTTATTTGTTGGCATTTTATCCAGTGAAGTGCTAAAAATTTTAACATTTGGAAGACTCTTTTTCTTCCTGTGTGCTTCCTCTGCCACAATTACTATGATTAGGAAGACTGTTCATTTCTTTTAAGGTAATACTGAAAACCCTTCATGTCTTTTCACTACATGACAAGAGTCAGTATGTGACAAGGGGTCCAGATTCATGAGAAGTTCACCTGTGACAGTGATAACAGACATATCAGTACTTAGACACAGTCCAAGTCTGGAATGAGCCTTCAAACTAATTGAATGAGAACTGAAGACAAGCACAGATCAAATTAATAGGTAAATAAGCTAAAACATGCCTTTTAATACTATACAACTCTGAAATAGTCCTCAGAATATTGTTCTACTTTCATTACAAATTCAAGTGTAAATCTTTAATGAAAACATTTGCATTCTTCAGATTGACCTTATTATACCTGAGCTCTTCGAATACATTCATATATATAAAAAAATCTAATTCCCAAGGAGAGTGTTGGAGCACTTTCACTCTCCTTGTATGGTACACAAACATTTCTGAGGCAATATATTCTCAATTTTCTTCATAAATGTTAAAGGTGAATGTGGAGCATAGCTAGAGCTGAGTGAAAATACAGACTCAGCATTTGTTAGCTTTTGTTTGAACTCCCACAGACTGGCAGGTTTAACAGTGATTAGGGTAGGAAACTGAATGTCCAGATTTATAGGCTCTTTTCAGTAAAATTTTCTTGAATTCTGAAATTCTTGTGTCTTCTACGTATTTTTGACCTTTTTTGTTCTTATTATGTTCATCAAACAGATTTTTAATATGTGGTTGTAGGATGAGGACAGTACCTTCTCTCTGGAGACCTTCAAAGATGTCAGGGTTTCTATATTCTTTACAAAGGGAACTGAAGCAAGCATTTCAGAAGATTGGGTACATTAGATGCCTAAAACTTCAGGGCAAATTAAGTGTCTATGTTAAATGAATTGCATTCTATGCTGCAAGTTCATCTCACTTAAAGACTTTGGCAATGGTGCTAAAGGAACCTTGTTGTTATTGAAATGCTAAGCCACTTCTGAAAATGAAATTTATTTTCATACCATGGGTGTTTTTAAAATGTTACCCTCAAATGTCTTCTATTATGCAAAATAATTAAATTGAAACAAAAACATCCAAAAGAATTTCTGAGAATAAAAATAATTGTTTGCAAAATTGAACTTCATTATGAATTAAAGAACCTTTTTTGTGAAGAATATTTCTATCAGTATTCCAAAAGGTATAAAGTTATTAATTCTGATCTGCTCCTATGATAGTATTGATATTCAGAACAAAAAGAGTAACACTGAAGAAGATAACATGATGGAACTTTTATTCCAAAATGGGGAAGAGTTGTGGCATTACTTTTGTCACTTTTACATTGGAACCACAATAATTTTGTGTTTTTAAAACAAAGAAAACTAGAAAACTTGTGCGTTTGTGGTTTTTCTGGTGTTTCTGGTTTTTTGGTTTCATGCCAGAAAACTCCTAGTGATACAGGGCAAACAATGAAGCAATGACTGAACCTTCTTTCCTGAGCACTATGTTTCCTGAGACCATAAACTCTAAACATTTCATAATCAAAGCAGCTGACATACAATTTATCCTGGGTATTTTATCTGTCTGTCTGTGGAGACAGATTACCAGGAGCTGATTGAAAACCTTCTGAAGTCAATACGGGTCTTTTAAATGACATCAATAGACTTGGAATAGATTCTTACTTCAAACCATTTGTGGCTCAGAGGAAAGTGTTTACACTTTATAATCACAAACATGTCACAAGTTTGAAAATGACGTTTGCCCAGAACTAGATCTTCTGTGTCACGAGACAGAAATTGTATTTGTATTTTGGAGGAAATGCACAGACTGGAAGAAAAAGAAAAATGCTTTTTCAGGCGATCAGTGTTTTTCTTGAGGAAGGTTTTTTTGTTGACTATCAAAATCAGTCTGGTGGAGGTGGAGTGACATAAGGGGAGCAGGAAATAGAATAAAATATAGTATGGTGTGTTTAAGCTACATTTATACAATTTATGTCATTGTTTATTCCAACAGCATCAGCAATGAGAGGCTGTGACTTTTGCCAGTCAGAAATTATTAAAAGTTTACTGATAGTAGCAATCCATTTTGGATTATAATGGATATGGATATATGGATAATAATAGCCTATACTGACAGGGATAATACAGTTGAAACTAGATTAATTTAAATATAAACATTTCCTCTATAGGTGAATCTTGCAGAATATGTTGGAGTGTAAGAGTGTGAGAGAAGATTTTATGACCCTGATAAGTGATACTGCCACTGGCTTTGGAAGGCTGATCCATAGGCTTTCAGCTAGATCTTTTCTGTGAGAGAGAATGCCTTTTTATCATTGTTCAAGCAAGACAGTCAACCAACTGTGAACTGTTGGATGCTCCAAAGACTCATATGTTATACAAAAGATGTGCAAATTATAACATAGTCTTAAAGTAGTCTCTAGGGTTTCATTATAATATCAGTACAGGAAGCAACAGCCTCTGCTCTTTGTGTTCAAATCTCCTTAAATCTCTTTCTGTAGTCTGTAGTATATGTCCAACACAAAGTAATTTGTACGGTGACAGTGACAACCAAAGTGAGGAGGAAACTCTATTTATTACAGGGGGAATTCTTTCTGCCCCCTTTAGAAGCTGCAAGTAGTGCTATATAGATGCCCTTTAACATGACTAAATTTCTTTTCATTACAGCTTGATGTTTACTGTTTCTTTGATAAAAATTTTACAGAAATGAGGTGGTGGAGAGAGGTAGCTTGTGCCCAAGATAAGTGACATGTTTTAGCTTTTGCTCAGGGGAATCTGAGAAATCTTACTAAATTCAGGGATTCAAAGAAGGTAGTTAAAATGGTGAATAAATATTTACAGGTTTGGGGTTTTTTTGTGCGTGATTTTTTTAATTATTTATTTTTAATTCTTTTGTAGCCTTTCTTCTTTTAATTTAGCTCTGTTGCTTTAAAAAGATGTTTTAAAATTTCATTATAATCTAAAGCAGACAATTAGTTATAGCTCTGTAATTGTATGAAATTATGAGTGGGAGAACAAAAGCTTAATGTTGTTTTGGGGGAAGCAAGCCAATTGTAAATTTAGCCCTGCAGCTGATTCCTCAAGGGCATTGGCACGTGCCACTGTGTATAGCAAAAGGAACATGACCCACCTAATGCATGCATGATCTCCATAATGGAAAAGAAAAAAGACTAAGGTCTAGTGAGGTCTAACAGAGGGCAGGGACCGGAATTTTGAGCAGATGGTATTCAGGGGCCCACGGGCTGCCTGAAAGCGAGGGAGTAGAGAGAATAGGCAGATAGTAATTAGCAGAAGGTGATAAAAAAAAGGGCATCCAGGATCCCCCAAACATCTGTTTAAAAGAATAAAGAGCCTGGTCTGACCCTGAGCCTTAATGATCTTAAAGGATACAGTTTAATTGTTTGGAAAAAAAATACACACACTTCATGCTGGGCTGTAGTGAGTCTTGTTTAGGGAGCATTGCAGGAGTTTGTATAATTATTAATTTGGTGCATTTGTTTTAGAAAGATTATATACAGCATTAAGTCAATAAATGAAGTAGTTATAATCAAAATGCCAACTGTCTTTTCTTGGAATCAGTAAGCTCTTAACAAAAACTTGAATTTTAGATAGCTTACAAATTGGTATTACTTGCTCTGCATTTTAAAATGGCTAGTTTGCCTGCTTGTCATGTATTTATATGGCTACATCTGTCTTTTTTTCTATTTATTTACATAGAAAGATCTTAGATCCTTAATTTGTTTATCTGAATTGAAGTATTTTGAGCTCCACGAATAGCTGCTAATTACAGCGCCAGAGACCTGACTGCAGTTGTCATCATTTACTAGTGACCCAGTTAATGAAGAATTACTGCTGAACTTAACCAAGGAAAGTGCTGATTCACAATAAAGTTCCTACTATTTTTTCTTCCATTCTATTCTAGCAATAATTCAATACCAAAGTCCATGTCAGAAAGTATTTTTCCATGATAGTTAATTCGTTATTTTAGATATTCTTTTCAAAATGCCATTTATAAGAAGTTAAAATGATTTTTTTTGCTTTCCTTGCTGTTTCCCAGAATGAATAGCCTAATTCAATGTCATTAAAAAAAAATCCAGCACAAACTTCACCTTTATGAACCAGTAGTAAGCAGCAGTGCATTGCAGTAGAAAGACAGAGTTAATGATTTTCCAGAAATGTGTGCGTATGTATCAGTGTGAGTGAATGTCTGAGAACTGATTGTATGGAATATTTTAATTTGCGTTCTGGAAGAGAGAGTAAAAAACACTTCGAGAAAAATCACAGGTGATGCTAAATTGGAAGGTACTGTAAACATTAGAAAAGACAGAAATAAATCTAAAGGGACCTGAAAGAGATGAGAAAAATGAGAAGAAAATAACAGGGTGTTCCCTAAGGAGTTTGAAGTATAGTATGATTAGTTGCTGTAGTGCAGGTGAGGTAATTAAATGTGCATGGCAAGGCAGCTATCATGTAATGCACTGCAGAGGGGTGTTGTCTCCCTGTGCAGTATGAATGAAGTTGCCTTAGTAGTGCACAATGGAAAAATAAATATGTTTTAAAATAAGCATTTCAGAAATCTAGAAAATCTTTGATGGCATACATAGAAATTGCTTAAGGATTATCAAGACAGCAGTTTAAGAATTCTTCATTAAAACACTGTGCTGAAAACACATTTTTCAATGTTTCAGAACTGAATGTGTATTAAACTTTCCATACCAAAGTTGCTTCAAGACCATGGCATATCATACTGGTTTATTTAATCTAAGCCTAGATTTAAACTAAACTTTCATCATAAGCACATAATGAACCCAACAACATTATGATCAGTTTGTTGTTGATGAGTCAAACACTCATTTGTTACTTGTTAAATTCAGGAAAAAAAAATAAAAAAAAATGCAGTGAACTCCTACTGGGTTTTACAAAATTCTTTATTGGGAGACAAAACATATTGTGAAAACATCACTGAATGTGAGAGGCTTGCTTGAAAAATCTTGAGCTATGCACTATTTCTTTTGGATTATATTACTGAAGTGAATGGAATAATGGAAATAGATTCATGGCTACAAAGTGATCTCAAAATTAGAGAAGACCCCAAGCTCTACAGGGCTTTTTAAAATACAGAGTAGCATCAGATATAAATGGAAATGGGATTGTGGTAATATTATCTTGCTCTGTGATTCTTTACTTTTGTAATAAGTCTTCACCACAGCCAAAGGAAAATAAATGGGAAATTTAGCAACACAAAATGTTGATGAACTGAGACCTCAATTTTGCTTTGTCATCTATATGGATACGTTCCACAGAGCATACTTTCCTTCCTCTGTCACCTTCCAACACAGGAAGGAATCCTGCTTGGGAAACTGAGGCTCTAGCAAGAAGTGCTATGAAATGGTGTGAGCCACACATTGGCAATTAGGTGCAAGTCAGTCTGACAGACTTTGTAAAAGAGCCCACATCAATATAATTTACACTTTCTTGTACTGTGCCCTTTGGCTGAATTAACCATGGGTTGAAGTGATAAATACAACAGCATGGTTTTGCACAGCAGTCAGCATGGAAGTGCAACTGCACAAAATGCAGAATTATTTAAAAATTCCACGGTTTTTGTTTCTTTTAATTTGTGGTTCATTATTTTGGGAAATTTTAGTTGTATCAAAGGACTAGAAAAATACTCTTTTTAAGAAATGAAAACTGCAGTTCTCATGTAATTACTTGGTTGGGGTTTCAAGGCATAAAGAGAAATATCAGGAATGATGAAACTTATTAAACTGAAGAATCTGACCACAAGGTACAAGGACTAGAGGAGAACACACACCAACTCCTCTGTGCAAACCCTCTCTGGATTTTCTTCATATCTTGCAAAGTCTTAGTTCCTCCTTGTTTTAATTTTTCCTGCTGTTTCAAAGAATGATTACAACTTTTAGATGCAGTCCTTAAATATTCAGGGTTTCTAACATAATCATAAAAAGAACATAAAAATAATTCGTAACTGTAATAAAATTTCATTTATTTGTTCCTATTGCAGTTAGGGGTCTAAATATTTTTCATCACTTGAAAGAATTTTCATAGAGCTTCTGATTTCTCCTGGAAAGTGGCTTTTTGTGATGTGCTTTCACTTTTGTGTGTGTGCATGTGCCAAAAAGTTGTATTTCTCATATCCCATGATAGAGGCAATGGAACTGCAGGTATAATCTTTATAAACTTTGCAGCACTTATATAATGATCAACATTTGTAGTGCAAAGCACTTGGGATATATTTTGGTAGTTATAAGAATACTTCAAATGCTGAATTGCAAGGTTTTGATTAAAAAACAAAATGTAAGAGCCCCTGATTTTAATTTTCCATATGCCCCCTTTATATCACGCTGCCAATGAACAGCTACTTTCAAGACTTTCTCTACTTCCAAGGCTCTGGTAAAGGGCATTAATGCAAATCTGCTTCAGAGCACCCTGGAACTCTTATTTGTGTAGAAATACATGTGAAAATGCAGACATAGCACAGTATTAAAGACATACGACCCTTTGTGGGTATTACTGCAGCTATAGTTGGAAACAATCCTGTAACTAAGGCTTTGGTATGCAAAGGGGAGTGCAGCCTCCCCACCTGGACCTAGGCTTCAGAGAGGTGTTAGGACATGCCCGCTGGTGGGTACCTGAGGAGCTGGGCTGAGACCAGGGGCTGAGGTTTGCTCCTGCACCCTACAGGAAGGGACACAGCCAAGGGAGGTACCCAGACGGCAGCAGGATGTTTTCAAGGAAAGCCCAGGCTCTGCCAACCAGTGCAGGGACGGGTGAAAAAGATGCTTTGTATGTGCTGAGAGGACTACCTGTGTAAAACACTAAAGGTTGCTGAGTGGGCAGGCAGGCAGTCAGGAGAGAGCCGGCCAGCAGCGAGGGCCTGCAGCTCAACCCATGCTTCTGTCCAGTGGGCAGCAGGTGGGATCCCTCTTGAAGGCAAGTAAATTTTCAATTTACATAATCCTCTTGGCCGCCTTGGCGAATTAGACACACGTAATACAAGTAGGCAAAGGCTGTCTTGGATTTAGTGGATCAATTTACTGTCATTAGCTAATGACTCCCCTACTTCACCCTTCTGCCTGCTCTGGCACATGTGACAAGGAGCCCTGTGGTCAGAGCACCCCTGGACAGCAGGGAACTGACTCATCAAAGACACCAGAGTTAAACACAGGGTGATGGTGCTCAGGTACCCCTGTTTAGGTGAAACACCATCAGCTTAAAAAGTAGGTCATGCATAATTTACATTCCCTACATTAATTAAAAATCAGTGGGTCAAAGTCAAATATGACAGGTAAGAGATGGAATGAGTGTAATGCATGAGGAAGGATCACCATCCGAGAGACTGGCTATTGTAGCTCAAGAGTGGAAGGGGCTTTTGAAGGCTGCTTGTGCTGCATTGTCTTAGTGCGGATGGGACCCAGTGTGAACTACAGGAACAGTCAAGGAAGCTACTAACACCAAATATTAAAGCACAGATGCTGTTTGTACTGTAGTTCTACTATGGAAACTAACATAATAAAGTTCTGCTCTTTTATACATATATATATATTATATATTATATATATTTATACACAATAACAGCAGAACCTTGTGTTTGGATAGATAGCAGTAATATATGTATATATTTTCATGTCACAATGGGAATAGGTCTAAAAACATTCTGCCTTTATTGGGCCAGGAGAGACAATCCTGGTGAGGGACCAGGATGCTCTAGCATTCCAAAATCCTGCTTAGGAGGTGAGTCACTACCTCTGCATTTCAAATTAATTTAAATGCAGTTCCTGCTTACTTGTTATACTCACTGCTTGGGCTTCTGTGTTTTCCCCACACCTGCTGATGACAGCACTAATCCGTCTAAGAGGAGAAAAAAACCACAGAATTATGCCTGTACTCAGATTTGTTTGGGATGTCATTAGTCATCAGATGAAAGCACAAAATCACCCAGAGTGAAGGTACAATTTTGATTAGTCCTTAAATAATCAGAGAAAACCTAACAAACTAACTGCTATGAACAGTATTAGGATGCAGACACTGGAGATTAACTCCAGGGATTTCAAAAACTAGGATCTTAAAAATCCATTTATATTTGCTACACGAGTGTTTTACTCCACCTTGCATTTTTTTAATGTGTTGAAAGCCATGTAATGCTGATTTGCAATCTGTTCTAAGTAACCTGCCGAAGCACATGCCACTACTTTGTGTAGCTGTGTTCAGGAAACCTACCTATACATATGACCTTGGGGATGTACTTGGCTGAGTCCTGTCATTTTGGATTTATGTGGAAAAAAGAGAAAGAAAGTAAACCACCACACCTGCCCTTGGCAGTCTGTAGAGAATGACTAAAGTCATGGTCCGCAGTTGTTAAGTCTAGACCTAGCATTAGTGACCACAACCTTGGGTCAGTTATGAACACATGTATTTACAGTTATGTATTTCTGTTGAATTAGGCAGGGTGCATGATGTGATATTTATGCTGGCTGATAATATGGCTGCCCAACACACCAGACTGAGTTACACCCTGATTTCAGCTCATTCAGCTGCTGCATTGCTTGTGTAATTGAGAGACTGCACAGATGCATTGGGAGCCACCCAATGCAGCCACCTCAAGCTCACGGGCAGCCAACAGTGAGGAGGCCCTTTGTGAGCAATATGCTTGCGCCCCACAAACCTGTGCCTTCACACGGATCTAGGGCAGACCCTCCATGTCCCTAGTTGGTCCTTTATTTGAAAGCATTCTCTGAAAGATCATCACAAGGAGGAGAGGGTGTGTTTGCATCTGCAGTGCACTGCTGTCCAGAGCACACTCCAGTCTGTGGCTCTCCATGTCATCTGTAGGAGCTTCAGGCCTCAGTTTGCTGCCACATGAGTCTGTTCTTGGCAAGGCTCATGAATGTCACTATTTCCCAGCAGATCAGGTGATGAAATCATGTGTGAATAGGCTTTTCTGGGGGAATCATTGCCTCCTTTTCAGGGGAGGCATGCAGAGACAAAGGATACAAGCTGAGAAGAAAGAGCAAGAGAACAGCCAAATGTACTGCTAGGCTTTTGTCCCTCTACTTGTGAAACAACGTAATCAAGGCTGAAAAGCATATGGCTCTGACTCCATGTAACACCTGCAGCCATGAGAAAAACAATGCCTAAGCAGAGTGTCATTCTGGATATACGGGGAGATCACCAGAGAAGGGAGAATGATGAGGTGAAAAGGCAATGTTCGTGGAGGTCTTTCCTGAGTGCACCTGGTAAAGCAGCTGAGCATCATAAGATGTTCAGTTTAGTATTGAGAAGACAGACTTTTTGACAAATAAAGGAATAGTGTATTTGATTCGGACAAAACAGTATTTTTATATATGGAGAAGATATTAAAATCTAGTAATAGAGAATAAATCTGTAAGTTTTTAACAATGAAGAATAAGGGAACAAATACAGGGAAATAATACAGAACAAATGGCATAAAGACATGGCATACTTTACATGGTTCCTGCTAGAATTAAGGAGAAGTAAAATTTTTATTCACTTCTGAAGTTGTCTAATGACTGTTTAAAAGAGCAGCAGAAGCCTGGGATGCTCTACAGAGGCTGATTTATTATAAATGTGAAAAATATCCCATAGTGAGAATAATTTTAAAGTACTCAGAGAAATCGTAAAATACAGTCCTTACTCCAGAATTTTAGAGATTTTCTAAATCTTGTGCTTAACAGTAGACACTTTATATCAACTGGTTTAGAAACAGACTGGATCTTTGCAGGACTGGGGCTGAAGGCCTGAGTTCTGCAAATGTTTATGCATAAGTAGAGAGTAAGGGCTGAGTTCTAAAAATCAAATTATGCTGTGGGTGAGGAAAAAAATGTTAAGGAAAAGCAGAGAGTGATGTTTTTCAACCATAAATAAAGTGATATCCTTCAAGACAACTCTTTCATAGAAGTTATATGTTAAAAAGAAACTTATATTTTCATAAGTGAGTGACATCTTAGAAATATTAGAATATGGAAGAGAAAAATATACAGCAATTCAACAGCCCTACGATGTTATAGAAAGAATATTTTAATTAAAAAACTAGAGCATCCCCCACCCAATTTCTCTGCTCCCATCCTGAAAAGCACTCTCCTCGCTTTCATGAGCACAAGCAAATCAACACTCTGTTAGCACAAGGTAGCTCTTGTTTGAATTGTGTACCCTGGAGATGCATAATGAGAGCAAAGGAACTGTTCCTAGTGGGGTTCATATTCTGAGAAAAGAGAGAAATTAAAGTGCCCTGCATAGGCAGTCTGGATCCCGTAAAGGGGGTGGGATTTAATAAAAATAAATCAATTTTGTGAATTTGAACTTGATACATAAAAGTTAGCCCATAAAACTATCATTTCCTTCACACAATATTTTTTATAGCTGAGATTTCCATCTGTGGGGGAGAATTTTTATGGAGAGAAGGCTAATGACATTCAAAAAAACTTATATTACCTCAAAAGAGGTGCATTCAGGGTAGCATGTATAGATCCAAAGCAGTATCTGTGACTCAGAATTAGAGATAAAAGAATATATACTTTTTAAGTCCAGTAAATAAACCAGTAACAAGAATAAATTTCTGATCAAGGTGAGGTGAAACAGAAATTGTTTTGGCAAAAACATGCAATAATAAATTTAGTTAATCTGAAACATTTAATTTTAGCTGAAATAAGAATTCAGAGTTTCATTTAGAAAATGCTAGAATATATTGATAATAAAATATAATTTTCTGTTTTTGGAATCCTTTTTTTTAATATTCAGTATTCACTGATAAAAAATATTGTGAAAATTAACCATAGAAAGAGAAACAATGCATTTCTGATAACTGGATTTAATATTCTAGAAGATTTTAACTTTATTTGAAACTCTCAACAAATCCATGTAGTTATTACTGAAATTTGCCACAGCTTTCAACCTTGAGTGAAATCCCAGCCTTTTTGTTGTCCACAGCAGAACACTGATTGACTTCAGGTTTTAACCCTACCACTGCATCTGCACATCTGAGCCAAAAATAGTAACTGATATGTGATAATTAAGATGGTGAGAGGAGACAGCAATTCAGTTAAAGGAACTGTTTATTAGAGATGGTCAGGTAGAGGGGATATTATCTTTTAATAAACTGATTTGCTAAATAATGGCAGAAAAACATCCCTTTTTACCTGACTGGTAATTTCTACAGTAAATTTATTGACTCCAAGAGTCAGACATTACAATTTTTACACAGCAGGGATCCAGCAGGCACACAGGATGCAGAGAACTGTCAAAAGATATCAGGGTGGGGAAAATCCGCAGCTGTGGGGTTGGTTCCACAACCTATGTGTAACAGGATGGGCAAGGATTTACATCCCATTGTGGGATAGTGCAGAAGGCTGATGGCTTATTTATTCCATATCCCCTGGCCCAGTTCAGTCCCAGCAATCCTGCTAAGGGGGGCTAAGCCCTACTAAGTCCTGCTAAGGACTGCATGAGAACTGCAAGCAAAGTAGGAGCTACTAATCAGCCAGCCCTAATTAACTTTAGGAGAGAGTATACTTGTGCCATTGATTTGCTCTGCTAGTCTTTCTGTCTGAAGAAGTTACCTTCGGAATTACTGGTATTTTGTGATGAATGGTCTAACTGAAAATAGGATTCTAGTGGATTTGCTAGAAGACTTAGTAGATTTGGAAGATCTTGTAGATTTGTAGAAGGCAGAAGTAACAGAGAGCCAAAAATGCAAGTCTGCCTTTCTACCCTTTACTTGTTCAAAGCTCTCAATTCTGATTCTTTGCTCTTTTCCTTACTTTATACTTCAAACTATACTTCAAACAGACCAGTGCACCTGCACCACCAGTCCACACCCTAACACCTTTGGTTGCAAGCAGTCTGTATCATTTAAGACATGAAGTCCAAGAGTCCTGAATATTAGTTTGAAAGCAGCCAACGTTACTTTCCAGGGATTCTGTCTATTGCAGATGGTATTTAGAATTGCCCTTCCTTATCTTCCCTTAAAACAGTCCAATTCCTGTCCTAGGGACATCTCCTGGCCCCAAAATTGCAACTCTGCCTATGGCTCATTACATCAGTGGCTTCTTACAGACTCTGGTTCCTGATAAAATCAGAGGCCATTTAACTACTTCAGCATGAAAGAAAGGTGTTTAGAAATTCCCTGTCTCCTAAGGTGTGGACTTCTAGACTGAGGTGCATTTTTGTAGTTTAATCCCCGCATCTTATGTAGGCTACTGCAGGCTAGTGTAAACTAGCCGGCCAGCATTGTGCCCCTGGTGCAGTTACAAAGGCGTACATTCAGTGTGTTTAGCAGCTGGGATGAGACACCTTGTAGTAACCCTGTGCTGAACTCTGTGGTGCTGTAAGCATCTGTGCCATGGCACTTCAGCTACTACTGGAGAACTAGCATGAGCAAAATGGTAGAAACTACAGTCTCAGCAATGATAGTACCCACAGATATGATTCATGGTAGTCAATTATACCTTGCAGCTGTGTTTGGCAGGCAAGCTTGTCCCACATCACCCTCTTAAATAGCATGGCTCTTCTAAGTGCTCAAGCACCCCTCTGGTAACCTTACTGGCTGATGCAGCAGTCCTCCTGTTATTTACTGAGTAACAGTCATAACCAACATACTATGTACTAGTGTAGAAATACCTGTTGTGGATGGAGTGGTGAGTATGGTGCAGTGCTGAAGGCTAATGTTTCAGTTGGATTCAGCACTCCCACGACCACACAGATCTCACCCTGACTGCAGGTATAAGCCAAGCAGAAAGCCAATGCATCCAGGCAGGTTTTGAATGTCTCCAGTGAAGGAGACTCCACAACCTCGCTGGGCAGCCAGTTCCAGTGCTCTGTCACTCTTGCAGTAAAGAAGTTCTTCCTGATATTCACATGGAACCTCCTATGCTCCAGTTTGCATCCATTGCCCCTTGTCCTATCATTGGGCATCACTGAAAAAAGCTTTGCTCCATCGTCCTGACACTCACCCTTTACATATTTGTAAACATGGATGAGGTCACCCCTCAGTCTCCTTTTCTCCAAGCTAAAGAGACCCAGCTCCCTCAGCCTTTCCTCATAAGGGAGATGTTCCATTCCCTTAATCATCTTAGTGGCTCTGCGCTGGACTCTCTCAAGCAGTTCCCTGTCCTTCTTGAACTGTGGGGCCCAGAACTGGATACAATACTCCAGATGTGGCCTCACCAAGGCAGAATAGAGGGGGAGGAGAACCTCTCTTGACCTACTAACCACCCCCTTTCTAATGCACCCCAGGATGCCATNGTTGTTCTTCCCCAGATGCAAAACTCTGCACTTGCCCTTGTTGAATTTCATTAAGTTTCTCCCCGCCCAACTCTCCAGCCTATCAAGGTCTCGTTGAATGGCAGCACAACCTTCTGGTATGTCAGCCACTCCTCCCAGTTTAGTGTCATCAGCAAACTTGCTGAGGATACATTCTGTACCCTCATCCAGGTCGTTGATGAAGATATTGAACAACACTGGTCCCAGTACCAACCCCTGAGGGACTCCACTAGTCACAGACCTCCAACTAGATTCTGTCCCATTGACTACAACTCTCTGACTTCTTCCCTTTAACCAGTTCTTGATCCACCTCACTACCTGATCACCAAGCCCATACTTTATCAGCTTATCTACAAGGATGCTGTGGGAGACAGTGTCAAATGCTTTACTGAAATCGAGATAAACCACATCTACCACTCTACCACCATCTATCCACCTAGTTATTTCCTCATGGAAGGCTATAAGGTTGGTCAAACATGACTTACCCTTGGTAAAACCATGTTGACTGCTCTTAATATGTCCTCTTTTGCCTCGCTGTTGCATTCTCATCTTTGGCCATCCTTTCTTGATGCTTAATATTTGCTCTGCTAAGAAAATATTTTAATGTATGTTCTTAATGGTGACTCAATTTTCTTTTAAAGGAAGTGTAGTGAGAAGAAGTCCCTGTGGTCAGATTCTTAGCATGAATAAACATTCATACTTATATTCATTCCACTTTGGGATTGGCAAGTGCCTTCTCAAATACTCAGCAGCTGCCTGAACACTCCATGGCTAAAAGTTCAAGGTGATGACCCTGTTGCTCTTAATAGATTGCCACACAAATGACACAGTTCTGACTTTGTTAGAGTACAGAATATGCTAATTGGTATGTTACAGCTTTGCATTTCTCAATAATCTTTTTATCTATTTATAAAAGGTACAAGGTTTCACTATATCCTATCTCTGAGCTTGTGGTTTACAAAACCGATTTCCTTGCTGTGAAATTCTGCACATTTTTATTGCTCACTTGTATGCAGAAGAGCTGGGGAAGCTGGTGATGTCTTCAGGGTTTTTGTAGTGCTCAACACACTGGAGAATGTCTGGTTCACCCAGTTTATGGTCACACAATAAACAGTCTCTAAACATTTTGCTGTGCCTAACATTTTGCTGCCATAGGCAACCACTTAATCTGCCTACACAGTGGAGCTGGCCCTGAGGGGATGCAATATGTGTTGGAAAGGACAGATTTATAATAAAACATTAGTTTTCAGGACTAGCAGAAAAAATAGCTGTTCATTTGAGATTTCCTGCTATATTCTCAGCTGTTCCACTAACAGAAGTGTTAAAGATTTCTACAATAAAGGTTCCACACGGACTGTTTCTATAAGCAGATTTGTTTCCATCTCACAATCAATACTGTATTTCTGCTTTAGGTTATACCCTTTTATCATATAAGCATCTTCTGTATAAACCAGACTTGAAAGGTACCCTTGTGAACCATGAGGAGACCAAAGTGAAAGCCCATGACAGCCAGTTGGAAATGAATTCAGCTCTCATGGTTTGACTCTCCTTTTTGTTTACATTTGCATTAAGTAGCGCAGCAGAAGGAGGCACTATGCCCAGAGTAGAAGGGGAACCCCTCTCCTTTGGGAGTCAAAGTAGACACCAAGTCTCCATTTAAACCTCATTATGACATCAATTCATATGAAAAAAGAAAAATTGCAGGTTTGCGGTTCATGCCTGTAATAAGCCCTTTAGAAACAAGCTGCTCTGGCAATGTAATTTAATCCTTGCTACTTCCAGTTTTTTTTTATAATTATGTATTCCTCTGCTGTAAGAGAACCAGGATTTGTTGTGAATCAGGTCACCCTGTAGCTGTTTTACTTGAATGAGGAACTCATACTGCTTCTTAGAGTCTGTTATGATTCCTCTAATTTAAGACTATTACCTGAAACAGACGTATTTTATTTGGCTTTTTCCATGTTGATGGAGTGTGAAAACTTGCAAAATGATCTCCAAGTACCTCTATAGAATAAGACCTGTAAGGCTCATTGTGGTAAGTGAGAGCAAAGTAACCATAAAACTTTTCAGGCTGTCTGTGCTCCAGGTGAGGTGGTCGGGTCTTAGTGAAACTGAGCACCCTGCTCCTCCCACTGAGTGAAAGAAGAGGGATTGCTAAGGCTCTTTTATAAAAGATAGATTTGCCAGGAAGGCCTTGTTCTCCCAGAGGTATATTAAAACAGCCATGCATGGCCAGAGCTACTGCATTCCCATGTCTTAAGAACGGTTATGCTTCTTGGAAAAATGAGAGCTTTTAGTCACACAATGTTTTATATGTCCTATTATTATCCAAATCAGTTATTGTTATGATAGCTAATGAGCATTGAGAATGGGCAGGAAACGTGTTCACTGGCAAAAAACAGCCTCAGTTTTGGATTAGAAAAGAACAGGCTTGAGCTCTGGGTAGTGAATTCAGTTCTCTCCCCTAATCCACAGTCTGTGGGCTTGATTTTTAGTCCAAGATGAGATAACATCATTACAAATGAATGAGACAAGTGTGGTTTTAGGACACATTTGTGTTTTGTTGTATTAGCACTCTGGCTGGCGGTGGGGTTGGCCTGAGTTATAGCAACTCCAAGGCTAATCTAATTTACACTTGGATTGCCAAAAGTTGTTCTGGCAGCTGAAAGTAGTGACATCTGCCAAGGGTGCAAATGCAGCCCTGTATGTTTTTTACTGATCACATTGCATGTTATAAGAGCATATGCCACATCAACTGGAGGCTAAAGCTGTCATACTTTCCCTTCATCAGCAAGCGTCCAGTCTCTCAGCCATCTCTTGATGCATCTTTTAAAATAGATGTAGAAGTCATGAGATGCACAGGTCTATGCCAGTTCTGTCTCATTCAGAATATTTTCACCTAAAGAGTATTTCTAGTTTTCAGACATGTGTCCTCTTATGATCAAATTAACATAAAGGGACCATTGAGACATGGACAGCTAAGAAATCATTCTCTTGTCTTGAACCAGTCCTCTTATATGCCAGTAGATGAAGTTATTTGTATGTATTAACTATACTTTAATGCAAAAAGAGTAATTGAAAACCTTTCTTCAAATAATATTGTTTCTCTTTTATCTACTTCTTATTTTTAATTCTCCCCCTGAAGTCTGGGAATATACTTTTGTTATGTATTTGTGGCTTGTATCTGAGATCTTGCTGTGGTCATTCTGGAAATCTAACATATCTGAGCTCACAAATGCTGCTAACAGACATGGTTCAAAGTTAACATACGTGTTAATACCATCACCTTCATTTTCTGAGTTTGAAGATTTGGCAGAACAAATTAATGTGTAATATGATAGAAATCTGTGAAACCATGAGAGGCATGAAGAATTTGTAGTGGGACCAATTACTTTTCCTCCCAATACAAAAACTAGGGTCATTACATTCAACTAGAAGGAGGCAAATTCCATATGAACAAATGAGAGTGGTTTTTTGCAGTGTCTAGCTAAGCTGTGGAAAGCCTTTCCACATGATTCAGGTGTACTAAAAGCCTACAGCAGTTCAAGGGGAACCTGATGAAGTTCATCAGGGAACAAATAAAGGAAATTACTAAACACATGGAAAACATCTAGCTCAGGAAGTCATTGACCACTCGGTAGCTACAGGCCTGGAGGTTACTTAGGTCAAGTGTCGTTTGTTTTCTTGTACTCTTCCTTAGGCTTCTGATTTTGGACACTTTTACAGGCAGGATGTTGGATTAGGTATGCTTTTGGGCTGATTTATTGTGGATGCTCTATGTTATACGATGTTACGTGTTATACTACAGATGCCTCAGTATGTTTGTGAAATACCCTGCATTCCACAGGCAATCTTCAAAGGCCCTGCTTCTCTCCATAGATGGTGGGACTAGACTAAGGTGACAAGTTGAGATTTTTAACTCTTAATAATAAAAAAACTGATGAAGTGAATCCTTCCCTGCATGACACAAACAATTCCCAGAGCAAAGAGTGTTTCTAGTTAAGGCACACTTGGCTAAGAAAGAGACTACTCTCTCTGTGTTCATAAAATTCATTTGCACTAATAAAGCTTTGCAAGTAGGAACCTTCTCAAGGAATCAGCCCTAAATCAATCTGAATGATCTAGATCAAAATTTATATTTTAAGTTAGCTAACTGTTCATAAGCAGATTTATATACTATCCAATAAGCTCTAGACTGCTCTGAGCTTTTGTTTTTGGGGACTATGAGGGATATATAGATATGAATGCAGTTTTTAATGTGTCTATGTCAATATAATATTAATCAGTCAAAGACAGTCATCTAGTGATGTGAAGTGGTATGAAGAAACTGTTTGGATAGCCTTTTATTATACAAATACTTCACAGTCTTTAGAATTATAAACCATTTTATATGTTGGAAATAGATGATCTTTAAGGTCCTGTCCTGGTTTTGCTGAGATAGAATTCTAAAATAATTTTTCTGTTCAGAGCAACTGTAGTTCTGAGAGACTGCGGAGTCCAGTTCTGTGAGAACAAAAGAGATAAGATGCATTGTTTTCATTTATACCCAGCTCTGCTCTGCAGGTTTCTGTAGTGATCAAGGTTGAGGAGTTTTGAGCCATGCAGGTGCAGTGGGCCAGGAGGGGCGAAACCCAGGGCAGCTGACCCAAGCTGGCCAACTGAAGTATTCCATACCATAAATGTCACCCTCACTACAATTCAGGAAGTTTGCCAGGATGTTTGAGGGGCTTCTACCATGGCTGCCTTCCTGAGAGGGTCCCATCTCTCTTGCCAGTTGTCCCGCATCTGAGTCCTGCTCCTCTGCTTGCTGTGACCACCACGTTCTCACTGGAGCTGCCATGCTCACAGCATTAGCATTTAGCCCTCGTTGCCAGAAGTGCACAGCTCATGACTACTGTCTGGAGCTGAGTATAACTTTGTATCTTGTATTAGCATTGGGGGTAATATTAGTTCATTATTATTATTCTACTAAATCTGTTTTCATTTCAACCCATAGATCTCCTTCCCTTTTCCTGATTGCCCCTCCCGGGTGGGGTTGGGTGATAGGGCAACTCTTCAAACTGCCACAGGTCCCTTTCAACCCAAACCATTGTATGCTTCTATGATTCTATATATAATTTACAGTAAATTAGAAATCAAGTATGGCTACTAATATAAATCAGAACCATACCTTTCACTGTTTTTTTCTCTATGGGAGTACTTAATAAAAAGGAGAATGTAAAGAGGAAATGTAGCATCTTCACATGGCTTGATTATCGTAAATGTATCATTTTAATGGCATCTAGGAACAGAGGAGCAGCCTAGATCCTAGAGCAGCTTAGAAATGTCTTTTGTTGCACCTGGATGGACCATTTTTTGTTGCTGACCCTAAGGGACAGGGGACATAGTACTATTATGGTTTCATTAAAAACCTCATAGTAATCATTGAATGCTGACATATTAATGAAGTTTAGGTGTAGGTGGAAAGACTCCAAACTTTGGAGGCAGCATGAAGTGTTATTGGTTAATTAGGACCTGTGTCTTTTTATAGTCATGCAGCATCAAAGCTGATGCAGAGCAGACCTGGAGTGGGATGGATATACTTCAGTGCAGATTTCTTGGAAGTAATTTACTTTGCAACTGTTCCAGATGTTTACAGCTTTAGCTCTAGCTCTTTGAGTTTAAGGAAGTGTTGGATTAGCAGAGAATATTACATATAAAAAGTGTTAGAAGCCTGTTAAGGGTAGAAGCCAGGAAAGACGCATAAGTCAGGAAATGCCAGAAAGAAGGTTGTCATGCATATTTTTACTGCTCTTCCTCTGTGTGCATATTACACAGTCCGTAATTATATGAACACATTATGTTTTCATAAGATTACAATCTCAGTGCTCACTGGCTGAGAAGCTATTCAGTATATTGCTTTTATTCTTTAATGTCTGGCCTCTCACTTATTTCACACTACTGAAAATCTCCTCTGGAGTTCCCTGTTGTGCTTATCAATGTGATATGTAGTGTGTTCTAGAGAATAATAAGTCTGTTTCACTGTATCTGTGCCAAGAAAAGTGATGCTATTCTCTATTTCACAGGTGAAAGATTGAGCATAGAGGCTGTATCTGAGATAGCCTGTTCTGAATGCAGTGTGTATTCTCCAGTTTTGTATCTATGACTCAGTATTTTCTGTGAAGGCTATGTAACTTCCTGTGTGAAAGATATCTATTTATTCCTTTGAAAGAGGACACATAGTAGCCCTTCAAGAAGAATCTGGGTGAAGTTGTTACCACTCATTGCCAGTCATGTGCCACCATTGGCTATGACTATACTAATAAACTGAGAAGAACCAGAGTATAAAGTCAAAGAAGGACTTGACTTGTCTCCAAATAGTCTCTCAAGGACTGTTCTCACCAGCGAGGTCATCTTATGGTGGGAGGAAAGAGAGTTGAGGTCTCTAGAACAAAGTTGCACCTTGCCAGTGGGTGTTAAGGTCAGACAATGGTCTTGTTTTGTATACCAAAGTAGATGGAGACATTGGAAGGGATTAGCCTCGTCTAACTTAGATACCTGTAATCTTATAATGTAACTTATGTTATTTTTGAATTAATCAGAAGTTTTAACTCTAAACATATTCTTGACTGGAAACAAGGTAGATGATATTAACAAGACAAGTCTTGAGGCCTAAAGACAATTCAATAAAGGCAAAGGGTATAGTCAGGGAGATTTTGGGCCAAAGGTCTATTAGAGACAATTACTATTCTATTAAAGAATATTTTAAATGGTGTAGTGCTAAGTACTTTTACATTTTCTCTGTACACAGAATACAAAGCCAAACTCTTCTGAGAGGTGCATACTGACAGCATGAGAGACAATAGAATAGGTTTCTCTCACAGCACAACCCAGAACTGTGTCTACCATGTGATGCATGACTCTTGCATAAGATTGTGGCCATGACGAAAAACTAGGAAACTGATGTGTGACTGCAAGCACCAGGGTGCTGTAACACATAGCTGGAACATAGCCCTTTCAATGTCTTTCTCACTCCCATCTCCATTTCCTCAATTCTCCTTGTCCAGCTAACTCTTGCCCTCCTTCTCTGGATACCTAATCAGATAATAAATCAAGTCTTTTCTTCCTCTGACCTGCCACCCCACCTCAGTAATGAGATCTTCCATCAATTTCCATTTTCTTTCTCTCATGTCAAGATTTTTCATTCTCTTGTTTGTCCGATTTGCTCTCCTGCTTCCTAGTTTTCTGTTTTGTTTTGTTTGTTTGTTTGTTTGTTTGTTTTTTCCCATGCTCCCCACCCCGGACTCTTCATTTGATCCCAATCTGCTTTCCTTTATCTTTACTATCTTCTAGGCTGCTCCCAGTGTTGAAACTTGGGAAAAAGGCAAATTTTGTGGAAATGGGAGAAGACAAAATTTGTGACTTGCCTTACCAAATTATCCAAAATATGGATCACCCTCAGCTACTAGAAGACACAGTTTAACAAAGATTTTAGCATAGGCCAAATGTTTCATTTTTCTCCTTTAAGAAATATCTGATGTACTCTTATGAAGTCTGAAGACATGCTTTTTTTGTACTGAAACGGACACTCAGCAGAGAAAGTTCCCAAATCAGTGGTTAAAATTTGGCAAAATTATAAGCAACTCAAGATATTGTTTTATAATTGGGCATTCCAAGTGACTTTAAATCTAGATAGAGTTACCAGGCTTTAATGAGAGCTACCATTCTTTAATGCACTGTTTGCATCACCCTGTAGAAGAGCAGTCTATTGAGCCTTGTGCATTATACTATGAGAGGCATTGGTGATGAGTAAAAATGGTGTGCACGAGGGAAAAACACGAGCAGCTGAAACTGTGCCAGGCAATAACTGGGAACAATACCACCCATAATCTTGCTGCAGTAAGACTGTTAGTTCACAATTTTGGCAGTTCTAATTGTTCTCTCTTACTGTTCCTTCCAATCCCTGGCAAACTAAAACTGTTCATAAACTGTCCATAATACAGACATTTGAAAATTTTTGCCTGGCAGTATGCTTCAGGAGCCAAGTTTGGTACTACTTTAATTTACATATTAAATTAATAAGAAATAACTTTTCAAGCTCGGACAAAATTTTCCATTTGTATGTTTATTACATAATTTTCCATCACAGAGCATTTATACTTTTTTATGGAGAAGTTGGTATTCCTATTAGTAACACAAGAAACTTTGTCTTAAAAATGAATTTACCAGATGAAAGCAGCAACACCATCAAATGTTTCTGCTCTTCCAAAAATACAACTTGAACCTCATAGAGTCCATTTGGTTGCTAACCTTCAGTGTCTTGCTTGTAAACAGATACACCTGCTGTTTACCTTCTTTGCTATTGGTATCTTTCTGAGAGCTACATGAGAAATATTTTAAAGCTTCAAGAACATAAAAGACTCATGCCAATTTTTATTCTATCATTTTGCCCAGGTAACATGAGCCATCAAATAGAACAATCAACTAATTCCTTAAAGATGAATTAAAGACATTGGCTGGTATATGACACACAGATCAAATTGCACAACACTTATGGGACACTAATGCATCTGAACACATCAGTAATGATTTTTATACAGCCCCCACAGAGAATCCAATTTATGCATAGTACTTTTGGAGTTAATTTAATAAAGTTAGAATCTTAAAAGAAGAGAGTGATACGGTATTTATCCTTCCTTCTTTAATCCCAAGCAGGTTCATACAGCTGGTGTTCTCTCTTCTTGTGGTGGTATGTGGAAAGTGGAAGAAGTATCACTGCAGCAGTGTTCATGACTGCGTGAACAGCCCAGTCCCACTTTAGATTAGCCTGTTCATTATGAAGTACCCATACGTGAAAGACAAGAAGTGTTGTTTTTGTGTTGTTTTATTTTTCTTCTCCCACCTCTAGAAAGAATAATGCAGAAGTATGCTCTACTTAGCTTGGATTTAATGATGACCTAGCATGACCAGCAGGTGGAGGGAGGTGGTTCTCCCCCTCTACTCCACTCTGATGAGACCCCACCTTGAGTATTGTGTCCAGTTCTGGAGTACCCAACATAAGGACATGGAGCTGTTGGAGAGAGTCCAGAGGAGGGCCATGAAGATTATCAAAGGGCTGGAGCACTTACGAGGACAGGTTGAGAGAGTTGGGGTTGTTCAGCATGGAGAAAAGGCTCCAGGGAGATCTTCTAGCAGCCTTCCATTACCTGAAGGGGCCTACAGGAAATCTGCAGAGGGACTTTTTACAAGGGCATATAGTGATAGGACAAGGGGGAATGGTTTCAAACTGAAAGAGGGTAGATTTAAATTGGATATTAGGAGAAAATTCGTTCCTATGAGGTTGGTGAGACACTGGCACAGGTTTCCAAGAGAAGTTGTGGCTGCCCCTTCCCTGGAAGTATTCAAGGCCAAGTTGGATGGGGCTTTGAGCAACCTGGTCCAGTGGGAGTTGTCCCTGCCCATGGTAGAGGGTTTGGAACTAGATGATCTTTAAGGTCCCTTCCAACCCAAACCATTCTATGATCCTATGATTTTACACATGATTTACTTCAAAAAAAGCATGAGTTTATATTAGCACAAAACACTGATCTCATACAAAGTTAATTTCAAAATAAACAAAACCATAACTGTGTCTTCGGGATTTAAAAGTTTTTCAAGACAGTACAAAGAGATGGCATTTGGAAAGGCAAATATTGAGAGTGTTGGAAAAACTATCTTTAATGTTATCTTAAAAATGTCATATTTAACTTCATGATTACAGTTTAAATTGCTAGCTACTGCAATAATGTGGTCAGCAAACACCAACTGGATGCATTAGTTATACAGCATTCAGCCACAATATATATAGGGATATAACAATGTCCATTCCCAAATTAAGCATCCCTTTACTTAAGTGAGACATCTCAATAGAGAAGTTTCTCCTGTTATGCAGGGTATGCCATGCAGAGCAAATGTACCTTGCATTTGTCAGTTTTCAGTATGGGTCTGTCATCTGACTAAAATGGGTATAGCAGATGAGGCTAGGAAGTTATCTCCCTGTTACTCAGTCTGTGCTGTGTTATTTGAGTTGTGGGCTCTGCCAAGGAAACTCAAGATATGCAACTCTCCCCATTGAGTGTTTTGCTCTGCACTGTTTTAACACAAGGCTTCCATGAAATTCTCTCTCTCTTGCTGGCCTATGATAAACTCCATGTGTCAGAAGTTGCAAAGGCTTTTAAAGAGGATAGCTGTGAGCGCATAGCATCAAACAGATTTTCCCATGGAAATGAAAATTGTGGTTTTTGCAACTGCAATCAACAGGAATGGCAAGACACCTGGTAAACTGCTTTATAGCAGTTTGATCTTAGTAAACATGTTTAAATTTGATTATGAAAGAAGTTAATTGACTATATTGATTAATGCACAGCCTTCATTATGTACAATTGCCGAGTGCCTGTTAGTACCAAAGGATGTCTTTCTCAGTGAGGAAATTTCTGCAGTTTTCAAAGCTCAACGAATCATGCAGAAAATGCTCCCTGTTATGTGGGGTTACTTGTGAGGACTGTACACCTTTGGAGAAGTGATTTAGCTGATTCAGCAGAGATAGTGGGGTTCAACAGAGGAAAATTGCTCTAATCCTTCTCTTTTTATTTAACTGCAGATTTTTATTATGAAACCTGGAGAAGCCCAAGACAAAAAGACAGAATATTTATAAGTTTCCAGACATGATAGCATTGAAGACTATAAATCCTTTGACAGAGAAATGCTTACAATGTAAAATGATGAGAAATATTTATTTTATATTACCTTCTTAAAGGTAATCATTTAAGTGGAAATTGTTGATGCTTTTAGTCTTTTTTATGCCTTCTTGGAATAGCCTGACATGTAACTACTGCATTCTAAGGTACAGCTTATTTGTCATCTATAACTTGATGTACTAGCAAATAATATAGTGACAACAGGAAAATGATTAAGCATTTTTTACCAGCTAGAATGTGATCATTCTTCATAATTTATCCACTTCTACTTCCAAACTTGCTTCCCCAAGACAAATAGGTATTCACATATGATGCAATAGATTTTAAAGTGATTGGGACATTCTTCACTTATCTCAATGATAAACTTCCTCTTGCCTATGGATTTCTACCACTTGCACAGCTTTCAACAGTTTTGTTCTCCTGTGGGATGAAAACTTTATTTAAGGGTACAAAGAATAGTCTATAATCCTAGTTGAAAAAAACACAGGATAATTTTGTTTACTGCCTATGAAATTATAACTGAAGTTCTTGGGCTCTCTTTGTAATTACTTAACATTTATATAACAGTAGAAGCAAGAGTCTTAGTCAAGCCAGGGTCTTACTGCTGAGAGACACTAATCAAAGATTCAGGAAATGTTCCTCACATTAGGGAGCTTAAGCACAGATCTACAAAATATTCAGATGTTTGCTTTCCATAAGAATCCATAATAGGTGTCAGATTTAGTTCACAAATTAAGACACCTGAATTTGTATGTCTGCAGGTACCTCCACCTTCCTCTAATTGTAATAATGAATACTAGGTCTATGCATTGGCTGCCTGAATATGTACACAAAGTAAGACTGGAGATGATCTAGGGTATCCCAAGTAGACTCCAGCTGGCAATCGAGAGGGACTCAGACCTCTTGTAGGAAGTGGTATATCACCAGTGTCTTGGAAAACCCAGGGACTCTCAAATGTGTTAGATGATTTTGTTCAGCCAACTGAACCAAGCTTCTAGTTATCACAACTAGAGAAGTACAGGAAGTTATTCACCTGACCAAATTTTTGTATCTACTTTAAATGCCTGAATGTAAGCACTTTGTGGATCTAGTTCTTTCTATCTGAAAAGCACATCTGACACCACTTTTCTTTCTTTTCTGACAGCATATGGAAATTTTTTCAGCTCTGATAAACTACCATTCCTGTTACCAGCAAGTGAGACTAAGACAGTGAGCAATTGAGGTTGCCAGAATCCTCAAAAAAAGGTCACCTAGAGCGGGTTGCACAGGGATTTATCCAGTTGAGTTTTGAGTATCTCCAAGGCTGGAGAGTCCACAACCTCTTTGGGTAATCTGTTCCAGTTTTTGACCAGTGTCACATTAAAATTTTTTTTTCTTATGTTTACATAGAATTTCATGTATATCAGCTTGTGCCCGTTGCCTCTTGTCATTTCACTGGTCATCTCTAAGAAGAACCTGTCTCCATCTTCTCTGCTGTCCCTTATGAGGTTTTTATACACGTGGATAAGACACTCCTGAGGCTTTTTTTCTCTAAGCTGAAAACTCCCAAATCTCTCAGCCTCTCCTCACATGTCAGATGCTCTAATCCCTTAATCAAATCATCTCTGTTGCTCTAAATCACTAGTTGTTTTTTCCTTCTCTTTTAAAAGAGCTGTATTACTTCTTTACACCTCACAGTTTCAAAACATATTGCAGCTTGAAATTTCCCTCCCAGCATTTGTGAAGAGCAAACAACATTTCCACTTTTAGTTATCGTTTATTTTCCTGGATTTTCACCTCTAATCATAGGTTCCTTGTTGCCAAACTGTCCAAGGAAGTTGGAAGCACTCCTCAAATGCCTGGCTGATTTTTCAGTGTTCACAAGCTGAATTATTTTGGTTTGGGTTTTTTATTTTCAAACACTAGGGGTAAGCTCGGGAAATTATTTTTATACCTCAAACAATCTGAAAAGAAGGTTTTATATGTAATTTTGAACTTTCTTCTTCATTCACAGTCTCTTTTTCTTACCACCTTTGCCACCAACTAAGCTGGTATTTAAGTGGAGAAAAATGAAGAAATGAATGCATTATAATTGCTGATCATCAATTGAGTGGGAATAAGTATAATTTGTGTAGGTTCCCAAAATAAAATAAAATAAATTCTTTGAGGTGTAAAAACATAACCTTATTGAGTAACAGTACTTTAAGAACTATTAATAATACAATATGTTGAAGTGTCATTGGAAAGACTTTTATGAACCTTTTGACCAAACCATGACCAATCAAAGATAAGGGAAAATTGTTACTAGGGAAATGAAAATCTGTCAGATCCCACCTTCCTCACACCAGGGTGGCTGATGAGAATAACCAAAGCGTCTTATTCTGTCCACTTTCAGTTGTTACTTTATTTTAGCTGTTGTGCTTGTGATTCTAATCCCAGATTAAGAAAGCAACAACTCATTCAGGCTGCTATCTACCCAAGGTTTTGGAATCTAGCTTTCCACACTATCAATGGAAAAGAATTGTCACAGCATCTCCCATGGGAACCTACACTTAAGGTCTTATTCCAGGATGTTGAATCCGCAAAACCAGCTATGTACATCAGGATTTGGAGATTAACATCAATGCATGGTCTCTGTGGAACACATTCAAAAATCTTAAATCTTCATTTTATAGTGAAGCGTAACTTCACTTTAGAGTTAACTGCTTTTTAAACTGCCATAAAAGTAATCTAATCCTATAAATAACACAGAAGTGAATAATAAAATGTCTCCCTGGTATACACGCAAACAGTCTAATTCGTGGGGAGCCTGGTTAGCCTGACTAGTATGAAGTCCATGTAGTAATGACAGAAACCTTATATCACCTATGGAATCTTTCCTTCAAGCAATTCTAATCAATATTCTCAACATACCTGTAAATTACAAAGCTGAGCCATGTGTAAAAATGCAAGCAATTTTTATAATACAGATGGGGCAGAGATATGAATAAATTTTTATAAATTTGGAAGCTAGAAGATGCGTTTTCATTTATTTATTTGTGATATCCTGTCTTTGATGGAGAAGGATTTGCCACTTTAAAAAAATGTTTGCTGTTATCTAAATGGACGTAAGGGTTTCTACATGCAGGATAAAACTCTTCTAAAATGCTAATATGTAGTGGCATTAAAATATCCAGTATAAAAGAAATGTACATTGAAAGGTACAAGCTGTTCAATTGATCACTCACTGAGCATAGAAGTAACTTATAGTTCAAATAAACTACTTCATCTAAAACTGGTTCGATTCTTCATAAAATATGGCGCATACAACTTAATGAGTGACAGTGGAAAACATAGTTTTATGTGCCAACGTTTAAAAAGAATTAGTTTTAGAATTTATCCTGTGTGTGCTTAATATGAGTAACAGTTCCCATGGCTAGAAGTATATGTGCAATTTTTTTATGGGTCTCAGAAGATGAAAGATATGTATTAAATTTAGTAGAACAGAAAGACAATGTGAATCTAGAACTGTCTGCCTTTGAATGGGTTTATTTAAGCTAAGTATGAATTCAGGTAAGCTAAATAAATTTTAGCAAGCCTATTTATCACCAATAAATGTTAACATGTTACTCTCTGAATCTTTTATTTGTACTTGGCACCACCATATTATCCAAGATGGATTTTTTAGTCCCCATAATTTTAGACATTTCTTTAAACTTTAGTGCCTGTGTAGGCAGCACTGTTTTTACTGTGGATTCAAGTGAGTTCTTATTTGTGAGCTATTAAGACAAAATAGTTTGTGTCCTTTAAAACAAAATAAACCAAAACAAAAGCACTTGAGGGAGAAAGAAAAAAACCAAACCATCCTGTAGTGAAAGTCTTTACAAACGTTTATATCTAAAGCCTACTATTATGTGATAAACTTAACTTCTGTTACTTTCAAACACCTAGTGCAGAAATATGTTTTGGTTCATTATTTAATTAGAAGACCATGTTGTGCAGTGTAATAAAAATATTTTAATCTTTACATAAAATAAAAACCAGGCCAAATTTAGTTTATCTACAAATTGTTTGTTTTTTGAAGAATTTTTTTTGCTTGTGTTTATGGCAAAGTATGCCTACATTTTATGATAATTTGTGGATCACCTTCTTATACAATATGAATATCAAGAGCTTGTTGGACTATAGTGTAAGAAATGGTGCTGTACAGTAGATACTACAATTTACGGTGGAACCATTAAAGAAAACAAGACTGGAGTCATAATGGGCATAAAAATAACCGAGCTAATCTATTGTAGAATGCTATTCATGATCCATAAAGGAAAACCAGCATCTCAGTTGGGGCTGAGACCCTTCAACTTCTTACTTTATAAATTCTAGATAAGAATTTTGTTTCTATATATGATAACTTGTTATATATGATAAAATATATTTCTATATATGATAACATATGTGCTCCAAAAAAGCAAACTGGTAGCTTAAAATAAAAATTAAATTAATAAATATCCTGTTCTGCTAATTTGAAATTTACTATGGCCGGAAAAACACACAGAACTCTTCAGTCAGATGCTGGCAAATAAAATACTTTTAATCTACTCCAATAACTTTATTTTCACTCAATAGAACTAATTTGCAGCAATCACACTTTGAATCAATCCTTCTCCTCCCAGTGTTCAGAAAGGTGCTGGTACGGTAGATTCAGAAATTGAAATAATTATTCACATTTTGAATATATGTATTTAAATCAGGCATTAAAACGTTATTGATGTCTTATGTTTGTCTGCGGGTAAGCCCAAGTATTATTTCAAACAAGATTTTTCATAATTTAGTGTGGTTCAGCCTCCTTGGCTATTCTGTTCTTTGCCGATGTACTGAAGCTGTGAAAAAGTTTAATTGATTGGAGTCATAGTAGCAGCCTGAAGTTTTGGAAAAAAATCTATCAATTTTTTATTATTGAAGAACAGACTTATTTATGCTTATTGGATTTCTCCTGAGACAAGAAATGAAAGGATTGAAATGCAGTCTTGTGAGAAAACTCTCTGACACTTGATATCCATGTTTTACCTAACTTTAGGAAATAAGAACAACCCTTATAAAATAGATTTTTTTAAAAACTGAAGACTGTTAGTTATCTGCTCCAAATTCTGAATACCTTTCTTTTCTGCTTACTGTGTCAATTATGCTTATTCTTGTTAATTTCTACAGTAGTCTCAGGCTTCAGTTCAATTCTCGTGTTGTTTTTGCCCTGGAAACATGCAAGGCAGTTAGTACCTTATAAGAAGCAGAATCATTTTTCAAATCCTAATTAACTCTTTTTCTCTATGGAATTTTGTAATGAATTCTATAAGGTAGCTAGTCAAAATAAAAATAAACAAAATGTACCTAAAGTATTTACCATTAATTTATTAATTTGTGACAGATTGTTGATATTTCTTATATCCTAGTGTAGCTTTAAAAATAGTTGGAGAATTTTTCATTATTTTTCTTTTGTTGGTTGAAAGGATCTGTTTTCTCCCTTTTTTTTTTATCTAAGCTAGTTGGCATAGCAGATTTGACTGAGGAAATTTCTTCTCCTCATTTCCTGTATGTGTGTATTCACCTCTTTTAGAGAAGATGGCTTCTTGGGGATCAATGTTTGTCACCTTTCTACTAAACCAAACTTTGTGCTATGTGTTCTGCTCTGAAATTATAGCAGTTGAGTTTAAAACAAGGGGTAATATTTTTTCTGCTAATTCTTATTTGCACATCAAAAAAATATGGAGTAGGCATTTCAGAGACTTTCCAGGTGAAATTCACTAAATTGCAGGAACATTTGAGAAATTACTGGGAAACAATGTAATGACAGTGAATTTGCATGTGATGGTGCAGTAAAGTTACAACAGTGTAAATTGGGTATAATCTCACTTAATAATTTTGATCATTTTACGGGAAAAACATTTCATGACTTGAAAACATATTTTCGTTTTGCTCGAGTTGATGGTCAGTGAAAATTCCTGGAAGCTGGCATTGCATTGTCTTTTTTTTTGTGCCAGAGAAGTCATGGTAGCAGTCACCAAATCCCAAAATATGAGAGAATGCATGCATGTTAAAGACGCCATGCTTTTACTGTTTGTCTATCATTTGAACTGTAGGTGCTAGGATAAAAATAGATTTTGTAGTGGTATATTAATGAATTTGTCCTGAACAATTATCTTAAAATGATGAGGATATAAATTAAATTCCTCTCTACTGTTTTGGAGGAATCTTCCACTCAATTCAACTGTCAAATCAAGTCAAATGTTAGCGTAATTGGTTGCAAAGTAGTCCTTAATAAGTCCTTAGTAATCAGTATTTCAACTGTCAGTCTAATTTAGTGTGACTGCAATGTTCATAATTATAAGAAGTTTTAGAGCTGTAGTTAACAACTGGAGAGGCAGGGGGGCCCACAGAATGCTTCAGTGAGCTGTCAAGAGATCAGAAATATTTTAAAATTTGAATGTGCTTTTAACCACTTTACTGTGTAAAAGGAGTATGTTAAATGTCATCTTTAAAGGCATCTCTGTGATAATGGCATGGACCCAACGAGATGTGAATAATACAATAATTTGCTGCCATTTTACTAAGTGATATGATAATAGCGCTGTACCATTACTTGGAATAGTTCTTATTAAGTGCTTGCAGATTAAATATCAAATGCCTTATTGTTCTACCTAAACAACTTATCCTTCAATTTTCTGATATTTTTATCCAAAAGAAAAGAAAATTTTAAACATTACCATAGGATTCCTATAGTAATAGTTTTGAATGGAACACGTTCACCGTGCTGATAATGGGAGAAAACAAAACAAAACAAACATTGCTGAATTAACATAATAGGCACCAAGTGGCAGGAAGATTTGCTTGTGTGACCTTGGAATTCCTGAGTGTGACTTGCCTCTTATTTTAACGCAGCTCCAGTTCAGGGAAATAAAACACAGCGTTTAGTATAATCTTAAAGAAGGTTACAGATGTGATTAATTTACAGGACTGTCTCCCCTTCCTTTCTTTTGGTATTTAATACTGCTTAGCAATTACATGAGATAGATGATTCCAATAGAATATGGAGTTGTAATTCCTTATATGCATTTCCACATGACCTAGAACAGAAACATCCAGTTAACTGTTGTCACACTTTGCTGAGATTTGTTAATTTTTGTCACTATCCAATGGGTGTTTTAGAAAGTCTGCTCAGCACATCTCGTTCAGGGAGGTACTTCTTAGGGGAACATAGGGAGGATTCAACTGACCAAAGTTAGACCTCTACAATTTCTAGCATTTTTAGGTTCTGGAAAACAACCCATGACACTTCTAGGGTACAATTAATCTATCCTCTTTATATGTCTACTTGCACATGCAATGGATAATTCTTTAGAAGTATATGTTCTTTCCATCAACCACAAGTTAGGTGAGATGAGTCTTACACCTAAGCAATATTTTGGTTGGCCCATGCCTTAGTTTGTCCTTTCACTAGCTCCAGAGCATATATTATAAAGATTTCCAGGATTATATCATATGTTTTTTTACAGTAGATGTTTCTTTCAAGCTGATAATATTATTATGTGAAGCCATTTTTTCCTGATTGCCAATCTATCTATCTAGACATTGTTGCACAGAAAGGTATGTGGTGGGTTCTGTCCATGCCAAAACCAGCTTGCAGCTGAGGAATGTTTTTTTCTAACCCAGCTTTTATGCGTTATAACAATTCAGCCAAAGACACCTGTATTATGCCACTTACCTTTTTGGAGACGAACCTGCAGCATATAGTTTCCAGCTGTGAATCTGATTCTCTCTGAGATGTCAAAAAAGGAAAACTGAACAAGATGGTAAAAATCCTCGTGTGTGATTTTTATGTTGTGAAGTTTGATGTGTAAATCATAGGATTTCTAAAAAATTATCCATTTTGAAAATATAGCAAAAAAACCTTCTTCAGGTGACTGTTGCATAGATACAAAAAGTCAAACAAATGTTGCTCCTATAGAGTTTGTTACCTTCCTGCTGAACTTTCTGTTCCATTTTAGATTTGTTAAGCATGTTATCATTTTGCTTTATTTGAAAACTTGGTAGAGAAGAGATTCTTAATATTCTCGAAACTGAGCAGTTAACACATTTATAAATAGGTTTACGAATGTTGTTCAAACAAAGGTATCATCTGTTATATCTCAGACAGATAGGTATTTTCTATCACTGTTGTAATTTACTGCATAAGTGGTATCTCTCTGATACATTTTACTTACCATGTCTTTGTGAATAGAATAGCTTTATTTAAGCAAAGTTTTATATGGTCAGATATGCAGTGATTATTTTTTTCTGAAATCAAAATAATAAGTCACAGGAAGCACAAAAACAAAGCTCCATTCCTCTGTGGTGATTCATGCAGGTAAAAGGCTGTATTTGAAATAAATCTTACTGAAGTCAAGAATATATTTATGGTCAGAATAAAACCTATATGGTTCTCAATGTGAGATTGTTTTTCTCAATTTTAAGCTACATAAAATGATAGTGCTGTAGAAATATGAGTCTTTTACAATTAACAGTGTAATATTTATATACATTTTTTTACATGTAAGTTAGTCATAATTATGTTTCATGCATTTTTATTTTTTTATATTATATCATTAGTAACTTGTTTCTGCGAACTAAAATAGTCCATTATATAATTAGAAATGGTACCAGAGTGCAGATATTAGGGTGTATGAGCTTTCAAGTAACTTTAAAACTTACAAGTCCTTTCACTTCCATCCAATGTTTTGCAGGCATTTCTGTCATGCTACTTTGAAGATAATCGGGCTGATGTGGCAGACTGACCAAGAAGGCCAATGGCATCTTGGCCTGCATCAGGAATAGTGTGGCCAGCAGGAATAGGGAAGTGATTGTTCCACTGTACTCAACACCGGTGAGGCTGTACCTTGAGTGCTGTGTTCAGTTTTGGGCCCCTTACTTCAAAAAGGACACTGAAGTGCTGGAGCCTGTCCAGAGAAGGGCAACAAGGCTCGTTAAGGGTTTGGGAAATGTCTTATGAGGAATGGCTGAGGGAACTGGGTTTATTTAGCCTGGAGAAGAGGAGGCTTAGGGGAGACTTCATCACTCCCTACAACTACCTGAAAGGGGGTTGTAGTGAGGTGGGGGTTGGTCTTTTCTGCCAAGCCTACAGTAAGAGGACAAGAGGAAATGGTCTTAAGTTATAACAGGGGAGATTCAGATTGGATATTAGAAAAAATTTTTTCACCGTTTGGTTGATTAGACATTGGAACAAGTTGCCTAGGGAGATGGTGAAGTCACCGTCCTTGGAGGTATTCAAAAAGCACCTGGATGAGGCACTGAGTGGTATGATTTAGTGTTTTAGGGGTTATTATTGTGGTGCTGGGTAGATGGTTGAACTGGATGATCTTGAAGATCTCCTCCAGCCATAACGATTCTGTGATTTTGTGATTACTGACTAAAATGGCTATCATAGATAAAGCAGGAAATAATCAGGGTGTATTTAGGATTAAGTTTGTTCATTCTCAGTGTTTAAGCCCTCCATTGCCAGATAACCCACCAGTAAAAAGGTGAGGCTAAGACAAGAGCAGCCTTTTAAGCTCATGGATTTGAAACTGTAGAGTTTCCCTCTTCGGCCCAGAGCCATAGCAGTGCTCCAATGCTGGCATCCTGTCTAAGACTTTCTGCTGATGGCAGAGGCTCCAGCACAGTGTGGCACTGCAGGGATGTGTAAGCCATATGCCCATTTGTAGGGAGATGTGAGGAAGGGAGCAGTCATGTGTATTTTGAGGTAGACGTGAGATCTGACCAGTGACAGACGATAACCTCAGAAGTGTAACACCCAGTGGAGGGACTATTCTGGACTTAGGCCTGAAAATCATCACTGCTCTTCTTGATCAAGAGGATGGTAGGATCATGGGATAGTTTGGGTCAGACAGGATCTCAGGAGGAGTCAGTTTGAGGTGGCTCAGGGTGTCCAGTCAGGTCTTGAAATTCCCCAAGGATGGAGACAGACTGGACAGCCTCTATGTGCAGTTTCTTCCAAGGCTTAACTATTCTCACGAGGAAAAACATATCCAGTCTGAATGTCTGAATGTCTCTTGTTTCAACTTATGCACATTGTCTCTTCTTCACCAATATGTCCCACTGTGAAGATACTGGTCTGTCTTCTTACAACCTCCCTGTGGATGCTGAGAGTGTTTGGTCCACCCAAAGCCGCCTGCTCCAGCCTGAACAAGTCCATTTCCCAGCCATTGTGGCAATCCTATACTGAACCTGATCCAGTTTATCAGTGTGTTGCCTTATACTGGGAGACCAAAACTGGGCACAGTGGTCTAGTGGTGGTCTAAGGAGTGCTGAGGAGAGGGGGATGATCACTTTCCCTGATGAAGAGGTTCTGCTCCTGCTAATGCAGCCCAGGAGGCTGTTGACCCTCTTTGCTGCCAGGGCACCTCTGACTCATGCTCAGCTTGCTGTCCACAAGAGGAATTTAAACAGCAAAGAAATAGAAGCTTGGTTTCTATTTTTAACAGCCTAATTTTAGCTCTCTCCCTTACAAATGCAGTCTTGCAAGTATGAATGAGACAAATGATATCTGGGAGCTGAACAGAAGAAACAGATAGCTTCATTTTTGCCTCCAAAGCCTGAGTAGTGTCTTTTATATATCTATTTAAATGTCTTTCTTTGAGAACAAGGTTATATGTCACCCAGTTACCTATATGTTAATTAACTTGAGCTTTTATTACCCAGACATAACTCTTCCATTGCCTTTGTGACAACTTCATGTGCTGGTTTCAAGAAGCTATTTATATGAAGAAAAAATGACAGAAACAACTGGCTTCCCAGATCACCCCAAAATCCTCAAACGAGCTCTGATGTTTGGAGCCTTGATCTGAATCCAGCAAGAGAAATATCAACTTTCATGACAGTGCCCTGCATCATCTTAGACTCATTGAGTCTAGTTATGTAACTAATATTTTATATTGCAGTATAATTTAAAATGGCAGAACATTTTAAATTTCTTTGTGTGTCTTGTTTTTACAACTGCTGTGTGTGATTGCTATGGTTTTCCCATTTTTTGTAGGGTTTCATGTGTCATCTTCTGGGAAAATTAACTGTGTGGCAGTAAAAAGTGCTAGCATATATGTCAATAAACCCAAGTATTTTGGAGATGATTCGTTTTATTTTTCTGAATGACATGGATTGTTTATCACAAGCTTTTAAGGCTTCAAAAGTAAAATCAATGTTAATCCCCCACAGAAAATTAGAAGCATCCATTTTGTCAATGGGCCTAGTCTGCCATATTTGACACAATTACCAGTTTAATAAGAAAGCATCATTAATACCAATGAGGACAGATATCAACTGCCTTTTAAAAAAATCATATCTTGAATTGATTAATGTTCATATTTTGGAGAAGAATGTTTTTGTTGTCATAGTCCATGGTTTGGACTCAGTTAAAGCTTTCTTTTTTTATAGGAATCCTATTGCAAATTGAATTTAAGCTGTATCATCAAAGAATAAATGATTTCAAACTCTGCATTTTAAAATCTTTCAGCTCCTTGAAAATGATAGTACTGCATCATATCAAAGAGTACAAGTTTCAGACATTGCTTTTTTCGTACTTATGAAACCTCTTTAAACTGATGTTATGTGCATTCAGATGTTTTTAACTCTTCTGGGGAAGGGAAGAGTTTGTAATTGGGGTATTTCTTTTTAGGACTAACAATACAGATTATGAAACCATCTAGAAATGTTTATGTCTTTTTATTTTGTCCTTTCTTTTAGTGTAGATCAGGAATATAAAACAATCTTTTATTCTTAATTAATTTGCATGCTTCCACAGTACTGTGAAATTCACTATTCTGGTGCATTCAAATTTAAATGCAACAATTCTTTTTTATTTACTGGAAAGTCCCGCATAGTTACCTATACTCAAAGTAACTATAATAATTTAAAATAAACACTTTTCATTCTCACAATTAATGCAAAGGGTACAACATGCTTTAATAGGGAGCTATGAGGTGTGTGACTCACAGTGCAAAATATAATAAAAAATACCTGCACTAACATATTAATATTTACTGAATTTTAATAAGGTCACTGATTTAATCTAAAAGAAACAAATTCCTTAACACACATCAGCATCCAATTTCTTTGAATCTTTCTTAGTATTTAAATTATTTTTTATAAAAAGACATTTATATATTTATTGATAAAAAGACAATTGTTCTCAAGCATAATCACAGCTGAGGCATTCTAAATTAAGATGAGCATTTGTCCTTCATGCATTGTGTTGATTTTTCAGGTTTTTTTGTTCAGCTAATAAGATATACTGAACTATTATTTTTAAATCCTCTCATAACACTGCAAAGTGCCACTTACCATGCTACTTTGCACTTCTGTTTAATTGTTAGTCTTTCAAGTGACAGTTGATCTGTACCAAGCAGTATAATTATTAAATAAAAACAATCAAGTTAGAACAGCTGTCAAATGGAAATCCTAAATGATGGATTGCTACTTGCATTCTGTCTGCTCAAATGAGAAGAAGAGACCCAGGGAATCTGTTCAGACATCTTTCTTTTAAGCTTATACTATGACATGAAAAATGTCATACATTACATACTCTCAGTATGTAGTATACCAATTTCAAAAAGTTGTTAACATATCCTGCTGGAAGAAACAACGATTTCGTATTTTTAGTGGAGTCATGAAAACTGCAGAAAACTAAAGGAGTCCAACATCTAGTGTGAGGCACAGACTTCAAGTACATGTTCAATCTTTGACACTCTAGAGTTGCATATTTTTATCAAGGAATCACAACCTTTTCTTTACAAACTTTTGAAATGGTTTTGTAGTTGGTAAGATGAATCAGTTGATTTTGGGTTTTTACTTTTTCTTAAGTCAAAGAAGAAGAGGAAAAAATCAATATTGTAATCAATCAGAGAGGCACTGACTGATTTCTCTGGCAGTCCCCTACAACAGCAGTTGATGAGGTCAGATAAGGACATGACAGATTGTCAGTGCTGGATAAACCATTTCTCCTGGGTGGATTAATGCGATATTTGTAGCTGCAAGGAAAGACTGCCATTTTTGAGTGTTTCTTGAAGGGGTTGGAAGGAGGTCAAATAAAAGTTATTTCAATCAGCCCTATAGTTAAATTACCAGTCAGTTAGGTGACCTTAAGTCAGTCAAGACAGAAAGAACAACAACAAACAAAAACGCAAATGTAGGAATGAAATTCTGCCTTCACTGAACTTTGTCATGCCCTCCTTTGACTTCTAGTAGTCTGTTTTTTACATGCAGAATCTATTCACTGACTATGAAAGCAATGTGGTAACAGTGTCAGTCACATCAGCTGCTTTCCTCGCAGGCTGCCTATTGTGCTATGAAATGTAAAGATTACATATAAAGTACTGAAGATATCTTTAGTCTCTTCCACCTTTGGTAACTTGGATTCTTCTAAATGAAGATGAAGGTAAAAGGATAAAATCATCTCCCTCATGTTGTGGCTGAACCTACTCAGAAGTCACTTAATCTGTTTAACCCTCACAGAAAAAAAATCCTGGAGGGTAAATGGAAGAAGGCTTTATAAAACCTTGGCTAGACAGCTACAGCTTTGCATTCCAGTTGACCTTTATTTATAACATTTGCCCATTTATTTATGTGTGACAGCAAGAGAATTACACAACAACAAGCCAAACCCCTGCAGCCATGTGTGCTTTGTAGAGCTGAAAGTCTCCTGATGCTCCAGCTGAGCTGGGTACTAGGAGGATGAGGTTATCACAGGGCTGTTATCCCTCAGATCTGTGGTCATTACAGAGCAGGGTTCTTGTGCCCCTAGTTCAGTGAAATCTCCACTGTGCTCATGAACCTTCTAGGTCATCAGCATCAGGGGATTAGCCAGTAGAATATGATTTTATCCTCTGCTATCTAGCTTAGTGAAACTGGACATAAAAGAAGTATATCACCTCTCACTCCAAGACCAGGTGTCACAGTCCTGGTTATGTGTAAATGGTGTTTGTAAGCACTTCTGATTCTTTCTCATCAGTGAGATTAAAATGTGTGCAGGGGGCTTGGCAGAAGAGCAGGGGGTTTAGGCACCTGGGTTTCTGAGATGTCATATTTAAGGACACTGCTGAACTGGAGTCTTGCTGCACTGAGGAGTCTTTTCCTGAGAAAGGAGCCACATTAAATACATACACTATACTAAAAGACTGCCTCATACAGATGTTTGCTTACAAAACACTGTCCTGAGATTTATGCTTAGAAATAAGGATCAAAAAGAATCAACAAAGTGACTGTGCAAAGCTGTCATTTCAGCTTGATGTTTTGTATTTCCTTTTCTCTTCATAGAGAGACCTGAGGAAATTAGATCCTTAGGCATCTGAAGTCTGGTGATATGAAAGCCCTTGTTGGTGCTGAAGATGGGGATTTTTGCCTTCTGTCAGGGACATCTAAAAATGTGGAGGTAAGTCATTAAGCTTTCACAGTCAATGAAATAAAAACCTAAAGAGAGTGATCTATCTTATCCTACAACATCTTATCCTAAATTAAGTTGTATGAATCACCCTCTGGAGGTGACTGTTTCACTGATTAACGCAGATTAATGAGATAAGTCCCACTCTTGAGTCTGACTTTACCTAAAACACCCTGTTTGGCTTCAACTAATTGTAGTTAAATGTCTGATACCTCCGCAGGAATCACACTTAGGCATTATGTACTTGTACTTGTGCCTGTATATATGTCAGCTTGATCTAGACAGCTAAGTCCTACTTACGAGAATCTAAAAACCAGTGGAAACTGTGTCTAAATCCTCTGATGCTCCACAGAAGGACCACTAATGGCCAAAGGGGTATGTCTATCTCCATTTCTGTAACAAATCCTCTTCAGCTGAGATGCCTTACTTCTAGCTCTGTCTACTCCAAAGTTTACTGTATCTCAGAGTTATTTCTTGGATGCGTTTAGCTATGAGTGAATTGCAAAGATCACCAAGGTTTATATGGGAAGCATATTGAGAATCCAGAACATCTGAGACCTTTTGCCACATCTTGTCCTGAAACCGTTCTTCTTCCTTGTCTCTCACTCAGAGGGGCAAAACAGTTAATTTCTGCAGATGTCATAGATGTTCAGAATGATTTTTTTTTCATTAAGAGTTGAATTAAAACACCATCCTAAAGATCCTGCATGGCATTTGGTGATTAAAATGTTTAACTAAGTATAAGGAGGAAACACCCTTCTTTGTCAGCTAGAATGAGAAGCAGTTTCTAGTAGGTGACAAATTACTTGAGCTGATCTAAGTAGCCCAGCAATGAGGAAGTGCTTGTTACAATAAGAGAATCTGACTAGAAATCAGGAGAGTGTTTTTTGCCTGTCCCTCTTAGTACCATAATTTTGCTGCTGTCAGCCTTTCCTTCAAGAACTGAGCTCTGAGCTGCCCTGGAGAAAAAGGTTATGCCAATACTAATAAGAAGGGTAGGAATGTTTGGGACTAGCTGGGGAATATTTCCTCTGTTTTGTTAGCTTGTGAAATAAAGACGATAAAGATAATACTAATGAGGTACAAATCTTCCAAGCATTAGTCCTATTTGACCTTGGTTAATGAAGACCAGACAAATCCTCTTGGAAACTGAGATTGCTGTCAGATAGTGACCACCCCAGTAGGTTAGCTTGAGTGGTCACACACCAGGATGAAAATATGTTTGAGAGAGACTGGGTATGAAATTTAATCGTATTTTTTTAAGGTTAGTTATATCTCATGCAATATCAGAGACAGAAAACAAAAGCACTCAGACCAACCCAGGTGCACATCACTGTAAAGATCAAAATCCCATTGTTAAGGAGCATACAGTATTAATTTCTATTCTTCAGGATTCATGAACCACTTGGGACTAAATTAATTTCAGCTATCTAGGCACTTAAGTGAGAAGAATAGGGAGAAGATGTAAGATTGCATTTTTAATCACTGGAGTAAGACTGACACTGCCAGCAGATGCATCTTTTTTCTTTTCTTTTTTTTTTTTTTTTTGAGGGACTATCCCAGTGATAGCACTTACACTTCTGAATAGCTTTTCTTTCCCTAGTGTATATTTTTCAAGAGCATATTCCTGTCAATTTCAGAATGATGTCTGAACTCAGTTTGCTGTAGTTTGAGGGGATGTGGAGAAAAGAAGATGGTCAGTTCAAAAATTTAATTACTACACTTTGGTCTTCAGCATGAAGTAGCATAACTGTGCCCTACTAGAACTAAGGCAGTATTTTGATACTTTGGCCATAACTCCTTTCTTCTCTTTACGATCTGTTTTCATGGCAAAATAGATAAGTAATGGAGTCACATCATTGATATTGCATATTCTAATGATACCTCCAAACAAAGAATGTTCTTCTGATCAGATATACTGGCTTCATGATTGCTTTGTTTGTTGCAGTTACAAGGAACCATCAAAAGCACACAAAACCACATTTTTTTGTCTTGTGATTTTTGGGCTATTTGGCTTTTGTTCTTTTTTTTTTTAGGGATGTAAGAATGGATGTAAGGAGATATCAGTGAGCTTTGTCTGTGCTCCAGGTTCCTTAGGTAGGATGCAGAAGCTATGTCCCTAAGGGGTCTTGTTGCAGATAACTCTTGATAGTTTAAGTTCAGCTCCTTACCCATGAATGTATAAGCATTTCTGATCTTGGTCTGATTGTGACTGGCTTTTTATAAAGACAGGCCAAAAAGTTAGCATTTAGACGTATGTTAGCTTTTTGTTTCTTTGTTGTGTAGAAACCCTTTATAATACTCGAAGAAAAAGACAGGACAGATAATCCCTTGCCATGTGTCCTAGAGCTAGAGTTCCTGACTAATTTTGACATTAAGTATTATTGTCACTGAAATGAAAGATGGGAGCAGCAAAGTGGGTTCATTACATTTCCCTGAACTTTGTGGAATTTACTGCAAGCACTGATGGTTTTAGTATATACCATTTAGATTTTCTCGAGCAGTTGTTAAAAGAAAACTTCACATTGAAGAACTGCACCTTTAAATCCACAGGGGAAATCACTCCCACTGAAAATGTAAATAAATTCATTTCTAGATAAATAAGGACTTTAGCTTATGTTCAGAGGATACTTAATTTTTGCTTCTGTTCTCATCAGAGAAAATTATCTAACAAAAAGGGCAATTATGAGCAAAGAAAACTAGAAATCAAGTGCAAGGAGAGCTAACTAAGTATGTCTTGGTCAAAACTTCTTTCTCTTTAAGTCCTTACTGTGGCTTTTAGATAATTTTTTGTTACTGTGAGTGCTTGCTATATCACCTTTTAATAATATGAAACTGTAAGGAAGACAGAAATGTCAATTTACTTGCAATTGTATATCAAGGGTAGTAGTTTCAAGATGCTCTTCTTTCTTATTCTTCCCTTACTAATTTTAGTCACTGCTAAATCAGAAATTTCATTATGCATATTCTTTATCAGTGATTAATTTCACAAAAGGATATGCTACAAAAGGATTTTAATCCTTTGTATACAGATCATCACATATTTTAGTGTTAAAAGGCAGAATTAGGGAAGTGAAGAGAATCTTCCAATTATTGCCTAATCATGACACAATTTGAAGAATGAGTCCTGTGAGAGGAAATATTTTAAATCAATGTGACACTTGAAAATTGCTTTAGGTTACTCCATGCATATAGATGTATGACATTCTTCTTGAGGCACAAGAGATGAAAAGAAATATTACATTTAAAAAATTCAAGGAGCTTATTGTTTCATTAAATATTTACCAGCCATTCAAACTTTACTGGATTTACTCTGCAACTGAACAAGAGACCTTAGGATTTACAACTGTAAATCTTTGTGCTGGTGCCTACCAAAAGTGATTAAACCCAAGGCAAGCCTTTGCTATGGTTGTAAGTTATTTAATAGGTTAATTTAGAGTGCAAATGTTCTCCTGTAAGTTTTAATGGTTGAAATAATAAAACTAGGCTAGTTAGATACAAATTAATAAACAAATATTGAGCTCAACATAAATTATGCATGCACTATATTTACATAAAAACAAAAATATGATAAGCGTATGTATGGAACCTGCCACTGGCTCTTCAGGGTCACACATGCTTCCTTGGAGAAGGAAGAAGAAAGAACTTAGGAAAAGAAAGAAATTATTTTCCCAGGACACAACTTTTCAGATGGGGCTATCCTGAACTGGTCAAATGTCTTAAGTTTTTGGTTCAGAATATACTTTTCAATTGTAGTCAAAGATATTATATTTGCTTACTTTAAAAGATACTCACACTCTTTTTTTTCCCCCTCATCTAAAGGCTCAAAGGACTAAAATCACCTCACAGATCAACAGTAAATGGCATTTAGGCTGAAAATGCTCTTTATTAGTCATATTATGTACATAATATATCATATATCATAAATGCACACAGGCACACACTTCTGTGATCATGGGATTATTTCTGTGCTGTTAAAAGCTATGTGACTTGATTAACTGCAGAAAATCAACTGGACCATATTAGGGTCTAACTCAGAATTTTTCCATATATCTGTCAATTGCAGGAATGCTGATTTTAATAAGTGTGGTTTTATATATGTTCTTTTCTTCATTTTCATTATTGCTGTTTGGTCCCAAACTCTGGAAGACACATGCCATGGAAAAGTCACACTGCTTTACTCAGAAACCATAATAGAAGTCACATAGTATGCAATAACATACCCTACTCAGTTTTCTGTCTTCCCTCACTTCTGCTTTCTCCCTTCATTGCTAGACACATTAATATAAAACACTTTAATGTGGAGTACTACATAAATATTTAAGATGATCTCTAGTTATATAAGCATTTCTTGTTTCAATTGTTGGAGAATTGTTTAATATCAACTTGAGGTAACTGTTCTTTATGGAAAAATAACTATTTTTCATGAAACCTGGTATGATGAAGCGTGAAAAGTTTACAGCTTTATAAATTCCTTAGGTATTTTTCTTTGGTCTTTTCCAGAGATTTGAAGCTTTACCCAAAGGAATTTTGGAGATGAAATAATCTATTTTTCTGAAAAAGTTTTGGGAAATTTTTAGGAGAAATTTAGAAATCATTTCATTTAAAAAATAGGTGAGAAGTTAGTGTTGCTTTTGGAGAACTACAAGGTCTTTTTTATTAGAGACTTTCCCTAATCCCTCTACCCTCATTTAAGTGTCATATAGGCGGGGATCTGTCACATGTTCACATGATATTATAGTGAAAAATAAGTCCTGAAACAACTACAAGCCCTTCAGCACTTTGAATAAAGCTAAGGATCAAATGCACTGAGTACAGCATAGTGCTTCTGAGCCTGTACTTCCAGGTGGTTTGTCCAGTAAGGATGGTGTTCTGTTTACAAGTACTATGGTTGGGATTCCTCTGTCCCAAAAATTAGACACACTGTCACCAGCTCACCTTTGTAGATAGAAGAGAACAACACACCCAATTTTTACATGGAGTGATTAATCTCAGTTAAAGACACTCATCTAAAATATATGGACTGTCACCTTTTGAAAATACAATATTTATTTATTTATTAATAATGAGAGTCTGGGAAACAACCTGAAATCTAAATATCCTACTTCTTGTCATGTGAGTAGCCTTAAGGTGATTCCCATCCTTTAGCTGGGACAGCTGGTGTGTGTCCTTGCTTCTTGTTCACAGAGTGCACTGTGACTTTTATTGGCTCAGTAAAGCAGGAACAACAGTGGTCTCAACCAGTTAACAGAGAGAAGCTTCTTGAGCTGTCGCTCTTCATTATAAGGGCTGGTAAAGTTTGCATTTGGTGAGCTTTTGCCCTATTTAGCCTTGTCCCGCCTTCAGTTAAATGTGATTATCACTGAAATCCCATTGAGATTGAGAAGCCTGGCACTGCAGAGGCAGAGCAATACTTGGATATGACGCCTTCCAGGAAAGCCTCATGCTTCAGCAAACACTTCAGCATTACTGTGAAAGGTTCTCTTTTTTTCTTAATAAAAGGTGTTAATGATGGCAGCACGTTGTGGGCAGCAGTGCTGCCTTTATTGTCCACAACACATCTCCTGTTATCGACAGCATTCAGCCATTTCACCTTGGCTGACTCCCCTCTGTGCAGCAAGGGGAAGCTGTAGGGTGGAGCTGTAGTGCAGCTGTGGTTCCAGACACATCCCATCGCTAGCAGTGCGTCAGGCAAGAACTCCAGTGGGGCGAACAGTGCTAAGGAGAAGTGCAGTTATCATCACTGTGTTTCTAAATTTTTGTTTCACTGCTGCTCTAACAGGCAGTCCAGGGAAATGCAAATGTTGCAAGAACAGATCTGTCCAAGCTGATGAAATCAGTGTGATAAACTAGGTGAATTGCAGGCTAGTCTTTATCAGTTTACATAGTAAGACCCAGGTTTTTTACTTTTTTCCTCTCATTTCAGCGCATTTTTTGGCATGTACCCTGCGATTTTGTGTCAACAGTCTGTTAGAAATTTCTGGTTGACTTTTCACTCTTGGTTCATATTAGTCTTCTGAATTGTAGTGTGCAAGTTGTGATGAAGGGGACTCTCTTTTGGGGCAGGTTTGGAACTGTAATCGTATTTTCACTTCATCATGTCTTCATATTCTCACTTCTGCAGTGTGCTGGCTCGTGGCAGTTGATTCATCATGTGTCCCTAAGCACAAACATGGACTGGGACATAGAAAGCAATAATAGAGTAGAATAAATCATATTACAGCCTCATGTCTGGGGAAAAAAGACCAGAGAAGGCATGCCAGCTGTGAATGTAAATGTATTGTATGGCTTCTGGTTTGTCAGCTCAATGGTGTAGTTGTGAATTTATGGAGTCTAGCTTTTGAAAAATGCAATGTTAGCTGCTTTGGTTGGAATCAATACCAGTTAATGGAATGAACCAAATTTAACTGATCAAATACTCTGGCAAATCATTTAATGTCTGAACTCAGAGACATACTGTATATGTTACTCACACTAAACCAATAATTACTGATCTGAACTGAACTATTAGACATGTGTCAGTTGCACAGGCACATGCTTAATATTTTTATAACTAGTACAGGCAAGAGTATGCTATTAGAAACTGAATAAATTAGTAAGTATGTGGACAGTTCTATCACAGTTATTTATTTAAGCATTCATTTATTTGTTGTGGGTTTTTTCCAACATAATTAAGTGCCTAATTACATGACAAGACCTAGTGTATTTCCACATGGGAATAAGAGTGATTTATTGAAGAATGTACTTGCTCTAATAATTTGTAATACATCTGGAAATCTCACATGAAAAAAATTATTTCCAAATATCTTGAAATAGTTCACAATTTAAAAAGAAATATTTTTCTTTTTAAAAAAGAAAGATGCCGCTGCTCACTGCAGAGGGGTTGGGCTAGATGACCTTTAAACGTCCCTTACAACCCAAACCATTCTATGAAATCTGGTACAGAACAGATGCCAGAATTAACAGGGTAGGATCTTATATAACACCTTCTGTTTTGTGGAATCCAAAATAAGAGTTTTGTGTTTCCTGAGTGGAACACAAATCCTGTTTATCTTAATACCCTTGAAAATATTTACATTTTGTTTTGAAAAAATTAGAAACTTTTATTGTTTCAGTATTTTGGCCTACTGTCTCAGAAAAGTTCATATGCAGATTTTGCTAATCATTATAAATAATTCACCTGTTTCTTCTCTGAGCAACGATTGTGTCATCTAGTAAGTTTCAGAAGCAAAACTGTCTAACCAGTAACTCGATATTATGGATACACTTAAATCTAAGCACCTATCCAGGTTAAAAACAAACTTAACCATATGCCAGACCCTTTATCAAAGTTTTTTGAATTTTAGTAAGACAGCAGTTGGTAATATCATTTTCTCATTTCAATTCAAATAAGGACAAGTGCTCCTGATTGTGCCACTTCCTTCTTTCACACCAGAAATTATGTTAGCCATTCCTTTGGTTTGTTTTTACCTTTTAAAAATTCTGTATTTTTTATAAATATTTTTTTATTGTTTGAGATGCACATTTTTTTGTTGAGAGTTCAAAAAAAAGAGAATGTCATTATTATACATATGTAATATACATTCAGAATGTAATTATTTAAACAAGAACTTTTGATATTTATAGTCTTGTCATATAAATTCTTTGTGGAAAAATAAAGAAACTTAGAGAGAACAGGCAATGCAAAAAAGCATTTTATGCTCTCTTTACCAAGAGAGACAAAAGCTTACAAAAAAGAAGAAGAGGAGCCAGTGGGTACAAGATTTCCTCCGAGCCTCTTAAGTAACTGCTCTTGGCCATGGTCAGAAGGCTGTGGAGATGAATTCTTGACAAGCCAGTACCTTTTGTGTAAACTATTTGTTTCCTCAGAAAAAAACCCAAAAGCAAACTCAAACACAGTTTCTTTTACAATCCTTTGTGATCCCAGCTAGGTTCTGAACTACTTGAAACCTCTGGGATTGGAGATACAAGAAATGAAGACTCCAAAGCTCTGACAAAAGCCTTTCATTCAGAAAATGAAAATTTAGTGGAGTTAAATTGTACTTGCAAATGGCATATAAGTAGGGATGAGAGGATTCAGTTTTAATAAGCAGATGCTGGAGATATGTGTACTTGGATCACTTCCCTTAGAATCCATCAGGTATGGATTCTGTTCAGTTTAATCTTTCCTCCTCTTGGTCCCCCATGCCATCTTTCTAAATTCTCTGCACTGCTTTTCACAGTGCCACAGATCTGGGTAGCAGTGACAGCAGTAAAGTCCAGGTAGCTCCCAGCCTCACATTGCTAGTAGGAATGATAAAGATCCTTCATGGGAAGGGTCAGGACACCTGCTGTGGACACCTGCTTTGCAATTAATTAGCTTCTTCTGAAATAGGTCCCTGAAGTGGAATCCCTAATGTCAGACAGAGTAAATGTTACCCAGAGCAACTAATGATCCATGTGTGTAGCCCCAAAGGATGCCATTTTGATTAAACAGTAAACCTGGTCCTTAAAAATACATACGAAGATAGGAAAAATGAAGGAACCTGTAATGGCAACAAGGTAGAAAAAGGGTCACAGCAGGAAGGACGTCTTCAATGGAGTAGTTTCTAGGACAGGAGGGATGACCAAAGTGGCAGGAAGTAGTAGGGAAGCTATGCTGGAGTTTCCCTTGTTCTGATGCTGATGAGAGAAAAGGAAAGGGATGCCAGGGCCAAGGAATGCATCTCGTTTATCTGCGCAAAGTTTGTATGAGTCTTCATTTCCTTATTTTGTTCATGTCTTGTCTGTGAAAATTTGGAAAGGAAGGTAAAGCAAAATGTTCTTTAAAGCAGGTATGTTTTAAGTTTCAGGCTGAAGCTTGTGTAATGTTTGTGTTAAAATATACACCTTACTGACAGTTTTAGTCTTAGACTTTGCAACGTTTGTTTAAATGTTGAGATATGCTTCTTTTGCAAAATTGACTGATCTTTTTGTTTGAACACACTAGCTTAGAAACTAAAATGCCTCCTCTATGATTTCACAGTCTATATGCAAAAAGAGCATGAATGAAAGTTATAAATACCCATTTTGTTTCCTGGATGGTGAAATATTCCTTCAGGCTCTGCTGGTTTAATCAATAGATGAAACAGATTACATTTGTTTATGGTGGTGATAGCCTAACTAATGCATTGATTTCAATTGGAAAGAATCATATATATTCAGAAAAAGAAACATCCAGCAATACTTTGGGAAGGAAGAGTTAATCCACCCACATTAAAAATGTAACAGTGTGATTTTGAAAGAGGGGGCTTTGAAATTGTCATGCAGATTTTCTACATTACTTAACTTGCAACCAAAAAAATAAAATTAGTCATGTCTTAAGTAGTAATAAATAAAACACGTTCATAATAATGGCATGCTCAAGTACTGAAAGTATGTTTTTAAAGGGTTTGCTCTCCATTCCCAAGTTCCTTAGACATGGCTAGATGCAGAAACTTGTCTCTTACATTATTTATCATCTGCTGATGAAGCACGATGGAGTCTTCTGATTTACTCATCAAGTGATTAGCCAAAAACCTGTATTATTTGTGGTTGCTCTAGTTAGAGAGGTAAGCTAATAATCGAGTTATTTCTGTTTTGGGAAATAGATGCAAAACATTTTTTTTCCAGTCTGGTTCAAGTGCCTTTGAAACTGATGCTATTTTCATTAGAATTCAAGTCAATATTGTCACTTTTTCAACCAGTCTATCAGTCCAGAACTGGTTTCATAATGGAAATCACAGTATTTTGATTTCAAAAGGGTGATGTGGTATGGTCAGGCATGCTGCTCAGGCTCCAGCCGAGGAGGGGTTCCTCATCCCTACTGAGAAATGGGCAATGCTTCTCAGCAATAGAGAATCACAGCCTGTTTGAAGCTCACTGGGGTTTGCACACAGTCTTGTGGTAGCTAAAGGAAAATATAGTATTATGATGCATTTAGAATAAGAATAGCTCTAGAGCTCTGGGAAACAGGAATAAAATCTTCTCAGACCTTCCTGCCTGTCCTCTCCACTAGATTCACCCCTGACTGTTCATGTGCACAGAGAAACATCAATGCATGCATGCACTCATATTCAGGCAGTAAGGCTAAGCCACATGAGATTGCTGGGGGCTACCAGGGTAAGGAGAGGGCTTGGCTTTGTGTTAGGAGGTAGACACAGGTGTGTACTGTAGAGAACAGGAATCAAAGATCCCTCTTGTTAGAAGCAGTAAAAACTCTAAATACCTCCAAATATCCCTGACCTCTTTGCTAATTAATGTTTACAGAACTGTAATGGACATCAAAAATAGTGCAAAGGTGTTGGCTTTTGCTGGAGATTTTGGCTATGCATGTGGTGAAAGATAAAGATTAGATCAGGGAGATCCCAAGGGTGCAGCCTCTGCAAAAATGTCAGCACTTGGTCAAACTACTCTTCTGAACTCCTAACCAGAATATTCTGGGAGGATGGCAGTGTTCAACGAAGTATTCATAGTAATGCTTGGAACTTCATTCAGTTCCAGTTTGATCTAAGACATGGCTTTGAATGATATGACAAGCCTAAGTGTACTTAATTTTCTCATTTTTTTTTTTCCAGAGAATATAAAATTTTCATTCTTAGTGAAAATGGGAAAAAACAGAGCCTGTTGCCTCAGCTCACAGTTTCAAGTCTATGACAGTATGTGTTTCTCTGTAAACTTTTTTCTCAGGGGTCCATGTTTCTAATCTATGTCCAGTGCTTCTTTGCAGAGTATTGTCCATTATTTATTTATTTATTTTTAGCAAAATTCTTCCAAAGCCACCAAAAAAAGCCATTCAAAGCCATTCAAAAAACAAAAGCCAGTGGAAAACCTCCTGTCTTCATGATCCTTCTTTTTCTAAGAAACAAAATACCTCAGCTGAAAGATTCCATATTCTCGTAGACCAGCCTTTTATTTTACAGTCATGACAAAGTTAGTTTAGGGTATTACATACATAATCCACAGATATTCCAGCCCCCTCAGATTCATCACATAATATATATAGAGTTGCATACTCTAAAGTGGTGTCACAGGTGTCCATAGACTTTGTGTATGAAACTCATGGAATATATGATGAGTGAAATTTGGAGCTCCTGCTCTTTGAGAAAGGGAAAAATTCCCATGTCATGCCCTCCCCTGCCATGTGGAAATGTTTATACTTTTTTAATGGAATCATTCTGTTTGACGTTAAACTGTAGTGCTGCAGGAATAGTTCAGGCCTCCTGTGAGCTGGATCTACAGTCTCCATTTCCTGTGGTGCTTCCATGAAACACCACACAGTGTGTGCAGGGAGAACACAGTACAACTCTGCACGATGTGTGTTTTCATTAGGCTCACTGATGGGAGAGAATGAGGACCTGATGTGTGTTAATATTGAGAGACATCATGGTACTATAACAAGTATAATATCACATTGCAGTGAAATGGTTCAGTTAAACTAATGAACATGTTTTTATACAAGTTCTAATAGAATATTAAAATAATGCAATTTTTCTTAAGAAACTCAAAAATTGATTTTTATTAGAAGAATACCATCAAAAAGGTAATATTCTCATGTCTGATTTAAAAAACAAATTCTGAAGCAAAATCACATTATAATTTATAGTCAACAAGGCATGCAAACAAAGATAGTTTTCTTGCTTTTTGGGGACTTCCAAGCATACCACCATTGCAGCTTAGATCTGGTGAGTTGATTGAAGGTCAGGTTGAACAATTAGAGTAGCTACAAAATTTAAGAGGAGATATGGGTAAACTGAGAGACAAGTACAGAAAATGGGCAAAAAATATCAAATAAATATGCTGGAAAACTAAAACAGCTAATCTGTTCGCAGAGATCTTGAACAATTAATGAAATGTATTATTTTTGAGGATGCTTTCTGAGCTTTTATTTTAAATAGTAAGCTCCATTTTGGGCATTTGGCTGGTGCCTTTGTGCTGAATTAGAATATAAGAGATACGAAAAGAGGACTTTTTGCCTCTTGCACACTGATGGTAAGAAAAGATGATTGAACTTTGGTAATTATTAATTGAAATGGAATAATGAAATACGTCTATAACCAAAATAGCTGAAGAAAAAGGAGGCTACTTTTTGTTCCCCCTCAAGCTCTGTAGTTTTACTTTGGTCTCAGGGACAGGGAACTCAACAGCTGCTGGCCAGAAAGGCATCTCCAAAAGCAACACAAAGGAAGGACTCAGAGGAAAAAAATAGAAGCTGTGACAAGGAAGAGGAGAGAAGGGACTTCCGGTAGAACCAGAACAAAACATAACAGTTCATTTCTTTCATGATATTTCTTGCTTTTAGGGCAGTTCAAGGAAAAAGAAACCATACTCCATGTTCTCTGGCTTCTTTTCTAGTCCAAGTACAACTCAAAAGAGCAGATCTAACTTAGAAACTTGATAAAGTCTCTTAGATATCTTTCACCAAAGCAGAGCAACATACACATGAAATTTCCTCTTTCAACTTGCCACCAGGGTATTTTCCCTTTGCTAGTGGTTTTGAAAGAACTTTGATATATCTCTATTTTTTCAAGAATTTGAATGTAATACCTCAACAAGTACTAAGCAAAACTGGTAACTAAAAGTAAAGCAGTACTGCAACAAGGACCTCCCCAGCAGGATCTTAGCCTGCTGAAAACCCTGGGAGTGCAAACAGCAGGTATCTCAGTCTAAGCAGATACAGCACAGCTCAGATTGATTTTAGGACAGCTTCCTGTACATAGTACCAGGCACTTACTTGTGCGTTTATGTGCTGAAGTAGACAAAAAACTTTTCAGTTCAACTAATCACCTTCTAATTTATAGTGATCTTAGAGTTCCAAGAACACATCTCAGTGCTATATGAGAGTTCAGGAGAGAGGACATCAGGAAAATATAATATTAAGAAGTGGAACTTATACTGGGAAATGGTGCTCTGGCTGTAATAACAGAGAGCACGCTGACTGTCCTCATTTTAACCTTCTCCTTCTGCTGTGACCCCCTTTCTCATATCCTTTCATGTAGATCTTTCCCAGTCTCTTCAGCTCTGCCTCTTGCAATTTTGCTCTTAATTTACTTTATTAAATTACAGATGTTCTTACTCAACAACATCTTCTCCCAGTGACTCCTTTTTTGGTTCCTCACACCTGTTAACGCAATACTTTCCTTTGGGGGATCTTCTCTGATTTGAAAAGCTTCTTAAATCCTATAGTATGAAAATTTCTCCTTCTGTTCCCATGTGAAACCCAACTCCTTCTCAGAGCATTTTTATTACTTTGATCCTCTCATTGATGGCATACATTTCTATCCACAATTGCTCGTATACTATACTTCCCTGATTAAATTACAAACTCATTAGTATTGGTGGGACATTTGGTTATGCATTATATAAAATACCACATGTATCTAATATTTAATTTGGATTTCATCCTCATTTTCCCATCACAATTTGCCTAGCTGTGCCTGCCCTATCTGATTTACTAATAACTGTTATTGACACAATATAGAGTTACCAGAACAAAAGCACCCTTTTCAAGAGACAGATGTAATGTTTTGGAGGAATTATCATCTATCTATAAGACCTCAGATGAACCTTCTCTTTGCACAGGGGGAAACCTGAACTGTTCTAATCCTTACAAGTCAATTATCATCTAAACTGCTCATTTCCTGCTGCAATTTGAGATTCATAAAATCTGAATGGGATATGCATTTTTAATGTTATGGCAGGAACCATAAATATTGTTGGTCTTGTTTGTTAGAATCTTCATACAATAATGACTATAAAGCTGCAGGAAGTAAAAATATCTAAGATGCACTGATTCATTTTCATAACCCAATAATTCTGACAACCGTTTCAAATGATTAAATAGGCTTGGAGAAATCCAGGCCCTAAAGTATTATCTCCATTTGTGAAACCCTGAATGTTGTATTTTGTTTTTATTTTATTTTTTTTTCTTTCTCTTTTTAAATAATGCAGGAGCAGGTGCTGGCATTTCAGTTCAACTAATTGGCTTCTAATTTACTGTAAACATCTTAGAATTCCATGAACATGTCTCAGCAGTATCTGAGAGGAAACAATCTACTGGTTTGATAAATCTTTCCTGAAACACCACTGAGAATTGACTACATGAAGTGTATGGCCTTACTTAATATATCTGATTTTTTTAAAATACACTGGAAAGCAAGATAACAGTTCCAGGCTTTCCCTGATATTGTCATTATCTGTATAAAGGCATACTCTGTAGAAACTTTGTATTAATGACACCATTGTTTTAATTTAAAAAGCTATGCAATTTTGCCTTTCAATGCACTACCGGAATTCTTCCAGGCTTTAAATGTGTTTGTAGTGATATTGCCACAGGAATATTCAACAATGTTTCACAGTATTTTTACATGCATATGATTTGTGTATCTAATTTGGTGATCAAAATGTAGACACAAGTATTGCAATATTTCTCTTATTTTTAGGTTATTGCCTTCATAAAGTAGTTGCATTTACAATAAGAAAATATAGCTATAGCTATATATTAAAATAAACCAGAAAATCTACCTAAATAGGTCCATTTTTTAAAATGTATATGAACATCTTCAATATATCAAACTTTAATTTTGAGTTTTTTCAAGCTAACTAAAATTGGAAACAATACTGACTTGAATTTCCATATTAGTACTTTTTAGTCACATGTTGATTATAGTAAAACATTTTAAAACCATCCTGCCTGCTTCTGTTTTTTCTTCATTAATTAATAATTATCTTTAAATTAAGATAAAAGACACTTTAAAGATACAGAAGGGTACTAAAATATGCATGCTCATTTTTTCTGAGTCCATCTTTGAAAATCGAAGACAGTAGTCTTAGTACAGATGGTAGGATTTACATTTCTCTTTACATTTACAATTCACTTTACATTTGCATTTGTTTGGATCCTGAATTCACCTCTCAGCATTTTAGCAGGTCCCTTAGGAATGCGTGGGAGCAGCCTTGCTGAACCAGCACTGGTGGCACTGGAATCCTTCTCACAGTACTGCTACACTTAAAACCTATTGGTACCAGTGCCAGGATACGCATCTTCACTTTCTCAGAGGCTCATCAGCATTATTTGTGTTGGTGTAACTTTTGTGGCACTATGCAATGAACTGAACAAGGAACTGGCTGAGACTAAAAACTTTTATTTTTGGTTGCAGAATTATTTTTGGCCAAGGGTTGTTCACTGATACTTTTCATGTTCTAGAACCATGTCCCAGGGAACTGGAGAGGGTGGTGATGAGGCAGGAAAGGGTTGCTTAAAGCTTCAGTGTCAGTATATTTATAACTGTACTTTCAGAGACAACAAAAGTAGATGTGCAGAGTTCTGCTGAAAACTTGGCAGGGCCTATTATTACGTGAGGTATCCTAGCATTTTTGTTAATTATTGCTTCTTTAACTTCAAAGATACTGATTTTTCGTCATATCTGAGGCATTCACTCTTGTAAGAATGGTATTTTTTTGATATGCAGTTTCCTTAACTTTGTATGGAATATTATATGAGAAAAAGTCAATGTTGTTTAAGTGTCTGCTTAGTGTCTGTTTTTATCTACACATAAATGTTTCATAGTTTGGATTCTTAATTAGGAATTAATATGAAATCTTAAAAGTACTTACCATAGATTGTGTGAGTGGCTAAAATGTTGATACCAACTGGAAAAAAAAATTGATAGAAAACTCTGAGGCAAATAGTGTTAATTCCTAAGTTTTTAGGCAGGTTCTTTCATCTCTGCTTTCATTTGATATCTAATTTCTTTTAATAAACAGTATTTTGCTAAGGCGGGCAAAATGAACATTATCGTTAAAGTAATGTATGTGGACAAAAGTAAACCAGCTGAGGGGTTAAGATCTATTTGGAAGAGGGCTGAGAAAGAAAAAGGATTTAAAATACACTTATGTTTATGTGCAGGAAAAAAAATAATGGCACCTGATTGATATACATAGGAGCAAAGCAAATTGTTCTGGAGTGGGAAGCCATGTAGTTGCTACCCTTAAATTACAGGGCTTGACACACAAACTGCTAAAACCCTCAAGATGTTTCAATTGGGTTTCCAGTTACCCTGGAACAGGAGCTGCTATGGAGTGAAGTGCTCAAGTCCTTGTGCCAGCAAAAGTAGCTTCAGCCCTCTGGCTGAAAAAAATTTTCTCGTGGGATAGCTTGTATCCTTGTTTCAAGGGGTTCTTGGCAGATAATCCACTGTCCTATACACTAATATAAATTAGTTTAACTGTATTTAACTAAATTTAATTGTATTAAACTAAGAGTGATGTGTGTTCTTGGTGCATATTCTAGGGTAAAGGAGGAGCCTCTGTCTTACTTCACACTGCTTAAACTCCCTCTCTGCTGGTTACCCTGTTAAAAGAACCAGAAAACAATATCCCCCCAAACATTCGTTATGTAGATGCAACTGTTTACACAGAGAAGGATTTTGTTCCCTACAGTTATGATATTTTTTAATATCCTTCCAGATTCCCTGAACTGCTTCCAAACTGAACTGAACTGTTATCCAAATAGCCTCAGGAAAGTTTATGGTTGCATGTCTTTATACTGAAAAATGCAAGACTTTGGTTTTGAGAGGAAGCAGGATTTTTTTTTCTGTGCATGAAGGACCAGACCAGAGGATCAGAAGTTCCAGATCTTCTTCCTAACATCACCATGCATGCTAGGAAGCAATGATGTTTTCTGAACAACTCTGAGTCAGAGTGGGTGCTGCCATTAAACTGTGTAATCTTGAACAAGTTGCTGAACCACCTCTGCTTTTCTGTCTATGAACCTGGGACAAATAAACCCCCTTTTAGGGCTAATTACAAGCTGTTAACTAGCATTTATAGACCTGCTTCTAATTCTCTTAAGGAAGATTTTGTTGACATGAAATGATACTGGGATTCTCCTAATGACCCTTTTTGTTTCTCATACCCAATATTCTTTTTTTTTATAGCCAGGAAATGGAAGATTCTGGAGTGTGATAGACAAATTATATCTTTATGGAGAAAATAGGACGGCCTGAGATTAGACAAATCAATTGCTATATGCACCTCAGTGAAGCTGCACTGGAAAAAGAGGCTACCTGGGCTTTGCAGCACTGAGATCTAACATAACCATTTAGTAGAATGCTGATGGATTGATTTGGTGCCTGACACTTAATTTTTGTATCTGACTGCAGTATTTTTTGTGTGGTGCTGGTTGTCATTCTGTCCACATAACTAGCTTTTGGCTACATGTACCTCTGTTATTAAGTCCTCAAATTATGGCTTGATGGCAGTGGACAGAACAATTCCTTAGCAGAATATTCTTAGCAAGTGCACAACTGACTGCTCAGTGAAGCATTGTAATTAAAGAAGTGATGGAATACAATCTACTAAATTACTTCAGTCTGTCAGGGTGGTAAGGCAAATGCCAGTGCAGAGTAATAATCTGAGCAGTAAACTCATAAAATACCCATTCTTTGTTCTGACAAGGACCATTTAAATCTTTTTCTTCTAATTCAGTAGATGGAGAGAATCCCATAAATAATTAGGGCAAACATAAAAATGTTTCTTTAATATAAAACTATTGGAGCCTTTTACAGAAAGCAGCAATTGATAGTTCATAAAATGCTCAGTACTGCATTCCTAATGATGTTGATTACTAGCAATAGGATACAGTGTTAACTGTAACACATTGGTTTTTGTGGTATGAATGAGGGAGGCATGTGTGTTCAAATATTAAAGATTTCTATTACACTGGGGTCAGTGTTTTTTGTTGGTACTGTGTTTTGGGTTTTTTTTACTTTCAAACATATTTTTCTAAAAGTATACATATATATGCTATCATTTCATTCAGTATTCACAGAGCTATAACTTTATTACTTATTTTTGTGATGATATATTTTTTTATATCAGGGCACATTGGAGGAATAAAATAAATCTTTTTAGGTTTAACTGTCATGCTAGTTTGCTCAGTCATGTACCATAGTAATTTCTGATATGTTCAATACAGCAGAAGGTAATGAGCACAGAGTGGCCAAGGTGATTGGATCAGAATCTGTGCCATTTGTAAGTATGAATGTGTACTGAAGATTTTTAATCTGTTTTAAATTGATGGTGAGTGTTGAGGAGAAAAGAGGAAATGGTACTTCTCCCTCAGGACATCCATTTTGTGTTCCATATGTTTCTGTCTGACATTGCATTTTCATCTTTTAATACTATCTGAAGGTAAAGTTTTTAGCACTTTTCCCATATTATTAAGGAGTCTGGTATCCTCTTGGGTGACATGTAGGTTTGAAAGCAGAAACAATTATTTAATGAACTGATGAAGTCTAGGCTCCCCTTGATTTTTTAAAAGCTCCTAGAATTGTGGCAAAGTTTCATCTGTTCCAGATTTAGATGTCTAAAAATTACTCATCTGATTCATATCCTAGACTGCTCTCACAGTAAAAGCTACAGACCCCTCCAAAAGGTGAGTCACCTTATTTTAAGACTAGAGGTGCAATTAATCTGTTCAGATGCCTGTAAATGTCCACAGATAAAGACAGGCAGTTTTAGGGCAAGATTCATCTCTCTTAAAGCAGACATCTAAAATAGATCAAATGAATCCACATTAGAAGAAGAGAAATGTACCCTAGAGCAAGAAAAACTGACTGTTTCTTGGCATTGACTATCTGTGGGCTTAGATGATTAGCTTAGATTAGAAATCTAGCTTCGAGATACATTAAGTTGATTAATACTTGCAACACAGACTGGCTGTAAACAACCATCTCTGCATAATGTGTTAACAGGTTGGAATAAATAACACAAGTCCAAAAGGATTCTGTGAATTTATGACAGTGCCAACTCTTTCTTTGGCATAAATCAATGCAAGTTCCTAGAACTGAAAATGACCATGCTGGTTTATAACTGCTGAGAGGTTGATTTAGTAAATAATTGCAAATTTTGCTTAAAGTATTTTAAAAGAACTTAGAATATGCTTGCCATGACATCTAACCAACCATCCTCTAACATAAATATCTGAGTCCTGAAAATGTTGATCTGTATCTCCAATGTCATCAAATAGTCCTTGAAATATGTAAATGCAAACTGATTTCATTAACTTTACATTAAGATATAAAATACCCCATATATGGATACTCAGATTCAGGATTTCTGGAACTAGCACAGATTTCTACTTTTTTTTTTTTTTCTATTATTGAAACCCATAGGATTCTGCACTTTTGTCCTTGTGTAGCTGATAAAGGCAACATGAGATATATATGTTTGGCAAGGACTTCTCCTAACCTATGACACTAACCTATGTCCTTGTTCACCATTCTCTCCCTTTCTCCATACTATTATTTCCTCTTTTTATCCCCAGTTTTTCCTGCAATGGATATCCCCTGTGAAGATGCTGTCTTCCAATAAAAGATAACTCTGGGAAAATAGAGAGCATATTACCATCATTTCAGTTTAGACTTCCTAATTTCTTTCAGATATTTTATAGAGAGACATTCGTTTGTAGTAAATTCAACACACACAGGGCATACTGGTCCTACAGTATGTGCACAGACCACTTGTGTGGTGTGTACTCAATATGTCTGAGACCTTGGACTCCTTGAGTATCCTGTAGAGTTCATGTGCACATGAACAATGAACATTATTCTGAGATTCTGGGGGTCTGGCAGCACATTCAGTAATGCTTGCAGATGGCACTAAGTTGGGTGGAAGTGTTGATCTGCTTGAGGGAAAGAAGGCTCTGCAGAGAGGTCTAGACAGGCTGGATTGATGGGGAGAAGCCAATGGGATGAGGTTCAATAAGGCCAAGTGCCAGATCCTGCACTTGCGCCACAACAACCCCAAGCACTGATACAGGATCGGGGAAGAGTGGCTGGAAAGCTGCTCAGCAGAAAGGGACTTGGGGGTGCTGGTTGACAGCCAGCTGGATATGAGCCAGCAGTGCGCCCAGCTGGCCAAGAAGGCCAATGGCATCTTGGTCTGCATTAAGAACAGTGTCACCAGCAGGAATAGGTCAGTGATTGTCCTGCTGTATTCGGCACTGGTGAGGCTGCACCTCGAGTGCTGTGTTCAGTTTTGGGCCACTCACTTCAAAAAAGACATTGAGGTGCTGGAGTGTGTGCAGAGAAGGGCAACAAAGCTGGTGAAGGGACTGGAAAATATGTCTTATGGGGAACGACTGAGGGAGCTGGGGTTGTTGAGTCTGGAGAAGAGGAGTCTCAGGGGGGACCTCATCGCTCTTTACAACTCCCTGAAAGGAGGTTGTAGTGAGGCAGGGGTCCGTCTCTTCTGCCATGCCCATAGTGAAATGATGAGAGGAAATGACTTTACATTGCAGCAGGGGAGATTTAGATTGGACATTTTTTCACTGTAAAGCTGACTAGGTATTGGAATAGGTTGCCCAGGGAGGTGGTGGTGTCACCATCCCTGGAGGTGTTCAAGAGATGTCTGGATGTGGCGCTGGGTGATATGGTTTAGTGGTGATGTAGGTAGATGGTTGGACTGGATGATCCTGAAAGTCTCTTCCAACCCTGATGATCACTACTTGCCCTCGTAAAAAATCCCTCTTCAGCTTTCTCGTAGGCCCTCTTCAGGTACTGGAAGGCTGCTAAAAGGTCTTCCCAGAGCATTCTCTTCTCCAGCTGAACAATCCAAATCTCTCAGCCTGTCTTCATAGGAGAGGTGCTCCAGCCCTCTGATGATCTTCGTGGCCCTCCTCTGGACTTGCTCCAACAGCTCCATGTCCTTCTTATGTTGGGGACTTCAGAATTGGACACAGTACTTCAAGTGGGGTCTCACAGGAGCAGAGTAGAGGTGAAAAGGGGGAAAATACTTCAGCTTCCTAGTTATAAAATTATAAGTTTTATTTATATTTAAAATGTGGAAATTCTTTAATTTAAGGAAAGGTTAGTCAGATAATTTATATTTCCTGCTAATGTCTTTACTAATCAAAGTTGATATGGTATGTTTGTTGATATGATATATTTGTTAATAACATCTTTTCTTTGAACCTATTCAAACATAAAATTGTTCACTCAGACTAGGTTCATGTAATTTAGCAACTGGATTATGTTTGGTCCTATAAAATATCCCAGACAGCCCCATAAAAAAACAATAGATCATCTACAGGGTGAACACTTCTGCTATTACACTATTGACAGCAAAAAGCGATTACATACCTTTCACTGCAATGGCATTAGTAATGACCTGCAAGAAATATGTTTTCTCTCAAACCTCTGTGATCCTGATGAAATGTTGTTAATATGGTCAGTGGTCTGACTGCTATCTAGATAGATACACAAACATATATGCTGCTTGACTGGTGAAAATGTTAAACTAAAGCTGTACATACTATATAACTACATCCAGTACTTCTGCAGGGTAAAATAAGGGCAGTCGTGTAGGACCTGTGCAGTCTCTTGATACATAAATAAACTTTGTCCTTTATAAATTATCCATAGAAAATATATCTTTACTTTTAAAAAAATATATCTTTACTTTTAAACGAGATGAAGTGGCAAAGCTTCATGATGAAGCGGCCCTTTCCCCACTGCATCACTGTTGTCTTCACTGTGCAAACATACAGCCAAAGAATGTCCTCTTTAATTGCTTTTTTCTACATGAAGAGAAAAAAAAAATGCTACAGAGAGGGCAAACTTGATCAGCAGTAACTGTTCTCTACTACCTTCTACTATGGACATTCAAATTCTACAGGGAAGGAACTCATAAATGCTAGGAATAATCTATTTTAATTTTCCTAAACACACATGAAGTCACCCTTATTATCAAACACAGATTTCACTGAGTGCATAATGTTAACACCTGTAGAATGTGTTTCATACTGCACAGGAATGCTCCTGCAGACAAGTCCCAAGCATATAAAAGGAGGCAACAGGTGAAAATGACTTGCCAATGAGAGAACAGAAGGCAATAGAAAAGCAATAAAAAGGCAGCACTGGTCAGAACAATAAATAGTTGTCACAATACCCCATCTGCTGAAAGAGTATCAAGCAATCTGTAGTCATAATACCAGAGCAGAGTATTTGTCTCATATATATGCTGTTCCTAGTCACCCAATATAATCTGCAAACTAGGACATCCTCCCTGGTAACAGGGAAGTTAGGATATATTTTTATTTTTTGTATATTGGCTATGTAGCCCAGCCCTCATTTTCTGTCTGATCACTAAATCTCTGAAGCCAAAGAGTCCTGCAGAGATATTACACCTGTGTGAAGTGGGGATGTGTTGTAATTTTACTTTCATTCATTAACTCTTGAAGTAAGGATGGAATGCTGCTTAAATCACATAGTTAACAAAATTAAACAGGCTGGCTGATTTTTGTATCTGTCTAGTTATTAGATAAGTGCTGTAATTAAAAAAGTTAAGATGTCAAGCTTTATATGAAATATGATAATAAGGAGCCTGAATAGAAGAAGAAATTTTCTGAACTCTGATCTCTCAAGGATGGACTGTTCATCTGAGCTTGGGAGCTGTGTCTGTTGACAAGATAATCTGGATAACTGGAAAATTTATCCAGATGTCACTGATGATCCATTAAATAAATCTTCACCTCAACAAGTGAGATATTGTCTGATTTCTTGAGGTTGAATGTAGCTGGGAGAATTGAAAATACTTGAAACTCCTCAGTCTTCCCTGGTTCACACATAGCAGGACAAAATGAGATCCTCTACCACTGAAGTCACCTCTGGTATCACTGAAGATGTGCAAGAGTTCACAACGTTGCTTAGGTATGTAAAATATTAATTGTAATCTTGGTTAAGATATTAGACCTAAATTGCAGAGTTTATCTTGAAACATCTGTGAACTGTCACCAGGCTGCAGGGTTACTGCACAGAGACGCATGTCTTTGATGCAAGGAAGCATCCGGAAGACTAAGAGGAACATCTGTATTCATCTTGTCCTCAAACCACCTCAAGGAGAATGCACAAGACAAAAATGGCATTAACAATGGACTTGCAGAACTGCATCCCATGTAGCATAGGAAAAGGTCCTGCCTGTGACATCTGAGGCAGAATCACTTGTGTGAGACACAGTCACCTCTCAGGCCTTTCCTCAAAGGGAAGACAGCTCAGGATCATCCTTTTAAAAATGTTTCAGAATTATGAATGTTTAAAGAAACTGTTATTTGAAGCTCTTTTGTAATCTGAAGGAAGTGTTCCTGAGGTGCTGACCATGGCAAATCTTGTCATTATGGTCTTTGAGTTTCTCAGTGCTTTCTCAATTCCAAAATTTAAAAACACATTTTAAATGACTCAATACTATAAAAAACTACGACATATAGATATATGACAATGTTTTTAATGGAAGAAATTGCACATTACAATATCCACAAGCACTGCATGACTTATCAGAAAAGAAATTATTCTCTTTCTTTTTATTTTCCATTCCCTATATTATTCACTTTATAATTAAACTTTTTTTCTGCAGCTGAACACAACTTGTGCCATGAAGCTCTTAAGTGTGGTACCCTACTAATTCAAACAGTAAAGTTTATTAAGATTTGGAAAAGATTCAAACTGTGCTAATTTACAAACTAAGTTTTTATATATTTTCAGCTTTTAGAACCTGAACTGTAATACTATAGAGACCTTAAATATGGTAGATTTTCTGAATACACAGAAAAGGCTGAGTGAAAGACATTGTTTTCGCTTTAAAAATGGATACAATGTCATCAGTTAGATACTTTTTCAAGAAAAATGAATGAGCATTGAGTTGCCCATTTCAAGCACAGATCCTAACTGACGATCTGTAGCCCTGGGATCAGTGTTTGTGCAGGCTGTTTCCATCTAGGAACTTCATATTTGAGCTAAGTGTGTGTGTCTTGCAGTCTTGCAGAGATAAAAATCTTTCTGCTGATCACCATCCATGAGCCCATACTTGTAGGCAGGACAGCAGAATTGGCCCTGCATATATTTATTGGAAAATCTGTTCTGACAGCAGCTAAGAAGGTAGGTTGACTAGGAGATTTATGTATCCATAAGGTTATGAGTAGTGAGAAACCAAGACTTGTTATTTGTTTCCATTCATGAGAGGTTTTTTTCTCTGTGTTTATCCCTTCTCAAGAAGATTTCCTTTTAGTTTTGTTGAGTGAGAGATGATATATTAACTTGACCCTGTCCCTGAGAAAGCTGTTATCTACCCCATTGCTGTGAACTTGACTTTGGTATGGTGCAGTGAAGGAGAATATAACCTCATTACATTCAGACACCTTGACAAGCAAACATTGAACCTATAACTTTTTTCTTTTTTTTTTTTACTTTATTTGGAGAAAAGGCATCCTTTTTTTTGAGACTATTAGGTAATTGTGTAATGGGAAACTAAACCTTTGTTTTCGTATGCAATTTTAGCTTATAAAGCAATTTGTATATAATTTCATCCCACAGCATGCTAGGTTACCAATTCTAAATTCCATTTACAGATTTAATTTTCCAAACCCTACCTATTTTTTAAAAAAATGTTGTTCAGTGTTTTTAAAGCTGTTATTGTAAATCAGGCTTTTAAAAACATAAATTATCAGGCACAATTGCTTTCAACTACATTATCAGCAAACAGCTGGAGTGCAATCAAACTAAGTGCTTCTTCCTGTTGTCTTTTGCACACATGCACTCACACATGCACCCTGCAGAGGAAATCACACTCAATGCACTTGGCTAAAGCAGCTGATGAAACCTTTTTTTCTGCCTTTCCCATGAGACAAATAAAGGGAAGATCGTGTCCCTGCACAGCAGTACCATCACTTCCCCTGTGCCACTTTCTATCCTTTGCACTCAGGGGATTGAACACAGCTTTACAGGGGCCATGTTTCCCTCCCACGGCAGTTGCTGTGCTTTTCCCCTTTCACTCTCTGTATTCAGCAGTCCTTTCACTAGTAAAAGAAGTCAGGCATCACAGCGCCTGGGCCGTGTCCCTGCATAAGAATGAATACAAATCAAAGGACACGGAACATCTCTGAACACAGTATTCCGGTCTCAGTCTCACCTGCAGGACACTTCCAGGCAATGTTGAGAGCTGGTAAATGCTGTTGGGCCAGGATATGACAGCTACATCTACAGAGTTTCTCAATCATGCTCTATTAATGTTGCAATGCTTAACCTCCAACATGGCCTTTTTCTTTAAATCCAGTGTAGATACTCATATTTCACACACAGCAAATTCTTCTTGATTATTCCTGGTGATATTTAACTAAATCTGGGGTAACTTTTTCTTACTACTGTGTCTGTGTTACCTGTTTAATTTCCACCCTCTGTAGAGAACTCACACATCCATGTGTCCACCAAAGTTCACGATTGTCAGTGATAGTGACCTGGATCCTTTTCTCTGAAGCTGCAGTCATCCTCTCCTGCAGAGATTTTGCCACCTTTGATCTTCGATCTTTTGTCCTGATCTAGAATGTGGACATGATGTGTCTCCTCTTCTGGTATCTCCTTTTTTGCTTTTCAAGCACTTATCTTTTTCTTTCCTACTTCTCTTCTTCTATATTATTTTTAAACTCATAGATTAAATTATGTTTATTTTCTGGTCTACCTTCTCTGCTTGCCATTCTAAACCTATCCAGTCTAAATCTTCAAATCTCTTCAAGTTCCTCATTCATCTTCAGGTGTTCCCTTCCTTCTGTCTTTCTCCATGAATGTATCTCCCTTTTGCCTTTTCCATTTTTGAAATTGCTTGACATTTGACCCCAATTGCTTCTCCAAGTACTGCTTAATCTTCGTTATGATTTTGTGTCTAAAATAGCTTGTGACTTCTAAATTTTTAGGTGCATGGAGATGTCAGGAACTGAGAGGCATGAGGTATTTAGAATTGATGTTTACAATCTGGCTGTGCATCCTTTGTGCTAATGTATCTTGTATGGAAATGACAGTTCAAGGTACATCTGAGGTGCATCTCAATCAGAATGAACTTGATTCTCTTGTTTTCCTGGGGAAAAAATTGCTTACTGATGCAGTAGCAACAGTACAACAGTTCAGTGTTTTCAAACACATTCATAAAGCTTTCAAGGACAATTTTTTTCCTAATGTTTCCAAATTTTTTCCTACCTTATTTCATTTGCTAATGTAGCTGCTTTTCTTTCTTCTTTCCCTCACACCTTCTGATACATAAACTGTTATTCTTCTAACAGATGACTAATTTAATTTCATAGGGTCAATAGAATTGTTTTTCTGTTTTCAACTCACAAATAGGTGTACACCACCTAAGTTGCACTTGTTGGAATGTATCTAATTTTGCAAAACAACAACTAGTTCAAAAAAAGGAGTAAAAAATTTTGAACAAATCTTCAACTGATATATACTGTCATTGTTTCACTGAATTGAGATCAGTCTGAAGGAATCTAAATTTATGACTTTACTTCCATTCTTTAGTTAGCAATGCAGATGACTGGACTTTCCAGATGCTGTGCAAGGGAAATAACTGTGTAATATTCAAAATGTTGAGTCCCATATTGATGCCCAGCCACAAGCCAAAGCTTTGCATCTGTTCAATGATCTAATAGAAATTCAAGCTACACTGTTGAAAGTGACTCAAAAAAAGTTAAGCTTTATCCATTTTTACCAGGGGACTGTAAATGAATATATATGATGATTTTTCTTGAGCTAGTATACAATGCACAGTTTTTCTGACATTTCCTTTCTGAAAGCAGTTATTTGAAAGTATCCATATTATGGAAAGCAGAAAACATGGCTTTGCTTTATTTTAAACTTATCCATGGAAAGAGCAAGTCTCTACTAATCACTTTGTCTGAGCTGGTTCAATGAAGTATTGTAGAAAAGTGTGTGGACTCTTCTTTATAACATGGCCTGGATAAGAAGAGTGAGTGCAAACACTATGTATGTGCAAACAGCACCCTAAACTGCTTGTTTCGAGAAAGACTTTGCCCCATAACTTATAATGCCAAAAAGAAATGAATAAATATAAAATTTGCTTAAGCTGACCATCAGTAGAATTAAACAGCAACCAGGGGTCTAGCAATAAAACTCTGAGAGAGTCAGCCTGAGAAGCAATATAGAAGAAACATGAAGATCTGTAATGGGGGACAGACCCTGAGGGGGAAATGAGGTGGGCAGGTGAGTGGGTTCTGTGGGGCTGGTCAGCACTGCCTCTCTCAGAGCAGCAGGTCCATAGGGGGTGGCAGGAGGGTTATGTTTTGTATTGATCATACTCGTCCTGAATGTATAGTTCTCTGATTGCTGGTTAATTACATCACTAATAAATCAATAAACTGCTTCCATCCTGTTTTCATTTAAACTGCATGAATTAAGCTGTTTTCCCCCATGACAAAGTGTCGGTTATCCTATAGAAACAATACAACAGCATTTTTGATGCTGGAAAAATGATCATTATAATTATAGGTTTGGACTTGCTGCATCAGTATGTCAGTGACTGGACATCAAATCTGTTTTAAACACTTCTAACAAGTCCATCTTTGTGATCATACAAGTGTGGCTCAGTGAAAAAATACAGCTAGCTTTCTGTTCCCTCCCCACCCCCAAAGGCCATGAAAGATCTGGATTTCCTCGAGGAAACCTGGCCATGGAATACCTTCCAAAAAAAGACACTTAGTCTGACATTGCAATGGAGATGCAAGATAAACAAGAAAGACAATAATGCTGAGTGATGCTGGACTGCCCACATATTTATAGCTGTGAAATGTGCTGGCTTGACAAAGGCAAAAAGGCAGCCAAGTGTACTCTAACAAAATTGCAATGTTGGCAGCTGTGTCCAGGGACAACAGGTACCAGTAAAAGTTCCTCTTGTGGAAGTCATGGCTCTAGCATCTTGATATTTGCTTTAATACTTTCTCTGATAATTCTCATTTTCCTACTGTCTTATCCAACTAACATTTATGTTTTTAGTGCCCTAGAAGAAAAGGAGACTACATTTCAATGCCGTGTTCATTAAAATGTACAAGAACAAATACTGTTGCTATGAATGTGCACTATGTTGATTCCATTCATCAGCAATTAAAAAATACTGTAAGAAGCTGCAAGAGAACTGAACTGAAGTAAAAAAACCCACATTCCTCTTCAGCGTCTATTTTGTCTGAATGCCATTTGTCATATATTACGTGTTTTGTAACTAAGGATTATTTTTTGTCTGTGTGAGAAAATTTACATTTGTTCTTAATTCAGAAAATAAAAGACCCATCATATCTATGGACATCAAAACATGTTTACATTATTCCTTCCATAGAACAAGAAACAGGCTATCAGTATTAATTTCCTGTTCTCCCCCAGAGTTGTAAACATGTCCTATTCTTCTGCTTATGCCACTCCCCATATTTTCTTCCTTTAAAATGTACCATATCAGGCTTTATTTTCTTTCTTGGTTTTGTGGGGGTTTTTTTGTGGGTTTTTTGTGTGGGTTTTTTTTTTGTGTGTGTTTTGTTTTTGTTTTTCAGAATAATTTACTTTCTTCCTGTTTCTTTTTGTTCTACTATTAATTTTACTTCCCCAACTTATTGTGCCAGCTGAGGAGCCTTATAAAATATTTCCATAAAAACATTATATACACTGTGGGGTTGTATGCCCAAGTCTGGAATCTGTGAGTGATGCCATAAATATAGCAGCTGGTTAAATGGTGAAACTCCTTGTGCCTCTAAACTGAAGATGCCAAAAGTTTAGATGGATTCAAAAAACAATATGATAAGTGAATGGAGAAAAACCCCATATCATATGTTGTTGAACAGTAGAGTATTATATTAACTGCAGGAACTCCCCAAACTGCAGACTGCAGGAAGCTAGGAGACTTTAGCATGAAATATGTCATCAAATGCTTGTTTTTTCTTATACTTCTCCTTAAGCATTCACTACTGATTATTTTTGAACATGAGATACTGGGCTAAATGAATGCTTGGCTTGTTATGATATGGCTGTTTTTATAAAATTCTATATAGCTGCTTATGATTACAGATTTCAAAAGTAAATTTGTGCTCACCCATGGACTAAGTAGAACCTCAACTCATTCATTTACGCTCAGAGTATATTCAGATTTTCAACTCTTTCTTAAATGTAGAACTATCTGAGGGGAGAGGAATGTTTAGGGGCAAGAAACTTAACATTAACATTCTTTATCAGCAGCACATGCCATTAAATAAGCATTTGCATCTGTTTTATTATATTTTGTATTGTGAATATGCATATGGCTGTGATTCAGAGTTGGCTCGTGCGGTCATCAATGGCTTCAGTATTGATAGGGTACTGACATGAGCACAAAAATAACATTGCTCCCCATTTCCAGTTTAATGTACTTTGAGTGTAAAAGATTATTCATTGTGTTTCCATTTTGGTTCTTTGCTTCTCGAATGCCAGATGCTGGGTAAACTTACAAACTTGATAGTGCTTGTTTTGATTTTATCTAAGTCTTATTGAGGCCCATGACAGGCTTTGAAGACCTTGGAATGTCAGTTGTCTTCTCTATGTTGTCAAGCTAACTGAGAAATCATCCCTAACTGAAGTCCCATCAAGAATGAAAACTCTTGATACAACTATGATGGTTTTCTTTCTTCTTTTGCCTCATGTTGGTTGATCTTTCCTGGAACACAGCCTAATTCAGCACAGATGTGTTTTCTCCTCATATTTGCCCAATTCATTTGGTTACTGTTTTTTTTTAAAGAAATAGCCCTAACTCAGGTGTAGTCAACTTAAAAGATGGAAGGTCTCTTAAATGTAACGTAAAATATAGTCGGACTCCAGAATAGTAATCGGTGTGAATTACTACCCCTTGCTAAAATGCACATTGAGTCAAATATGGTTTATGGTAAAACACTGAAATTATCTAAACTATGTTATATCCAAAACTTCAGTGTCTTTCATCCTTAAGAGTTTAAGCTAAATAGATGAAGACGACAGGAATATTGTTTTTCAAACTTCATGAACCTTTATTCTTTTACTTGGGTACAATAGAAAGTGTTATCCTGAAAGTAACCAGTTTTGTCTATATTTATAGCTGTCAGAGATCAGAATCTGGCTCTGACTTCTTATAAGAGCAATTGAGTTACAAGTGGGTTTTGTTCCAGAAGCAGCTGCTGAAAGGGCAATGGAGCTTTTGACAGAAAGAGAGAGAAAAAAATCCAAAGTGTAAGGAAAAAAAAATTAGTAAAATCCTGATAAATAGTAAATGAACTAGCTCCTACTGTGTGGCCATTTCTATGACTTAAAATCCATGGCCAGTTCAGTTAGTTGACCAATTTTAACTGGAAGGAAATGTTACTAGTTACAAACTATTTGTCTTTTCTTTAAGAAATAACTTCTCTGTGGAAAGTGTACACTATATATTACCATTGTGAACTGAGAATCCACTTCCCCACCCTGTCTCCCACATGCAAAATTTCTGTTGTGTATTTCACACCGGTTAACAGAGTTTATTTAAATAATTAATTTTTCAAATCTTTCAGAATTTTATTTCTGCAGAATCCAACAGATTAAAGGAATCAGAGCTGAGAGTGAGGACTCAGTGCTAATGTCAACAGCCCAGGTCTCACTGGAAGGAAAGGCTAACACTGTAAACTCACAATCTGAACTGGGTTTTTTCAGCTGAGAGCAAATCTCTGGCAGATGCTTGCTGCAGCTGTAGTTTTATTGACAGTAATGTTATTTCTGTTTTCAAATGACAGAAAATATGTTTAGTACTTTCAGATTTGTTTCCTTTTGGGTGAGAGGTCTTTTCACACCTTTCATAAATGAGGAAGAAAATACAAATTAACTTGTCTAAAAAGTTAGATCTACAGATTATCTTCAATATTTGGGTAACAAGTTTATTCTTACCAGAAGTTCCTACTGAAATATTCTACACAAATATTTTCTGTTTATGGGTAAAATGATTCTGTACGTCTCATTATTTGTTCCATATTTACAGAACTGTAAATTATCTGATTATAACAATAAAGCATAGCTACTATGGTATTTAGTTGTGCCTAATAGTATGACATTGTTAATGAAATTATATAAATATTCTCAGTTGATACAACATAATTTTGGATTGTCAAATATCAACATAAACATGTAAGGGGAAAAATGAATTCTTGTCTCACTTTAGAGGCTGGGGTTTGAAGCACAGGTAAATTAAAAGACTTAATCTTGTGAGGCAGGAGTTAAATGAGATCCTCGTTTAGAGGCTACTGTCTGAAATCCAGAAACATGCGTATATTACCCCATCTATTCATCCATCCACACACCCACTTATCTATCCTTTTTTTTTTTCTTTAAAGGGGTAGTAAATAGTGTCTGATTCATAAAAATATGAAAGAAATGAAACTAGAGAAAAAGACAAAAAATGAGAGGAGGATGATAAGGACAGAATTATCTCAAAGACTTTTTAAGTGCTCTGGTATTACTTCTTTGTAGGTGTTTGTCTAGCCTGCCTCTGGAGTTCTGCTATGGTGGAGACTCCCACCACCTTCAGGCTGTTTCAGTGCTCCATTATATTTGCTGTTTGAAGTTTTTTATAATGCCTTTGTTGCAATCTAAGTAAATTATTTCTTTTCAGTTCTTCTATATGTATTGAATACTATTGTTCTAGTTGAGCAAGTTTACACAGCTGAAGACAGTTATCGTGTCTTCTCTCTGTCTGATAGGAAGCTTGTTCTAAAGAGGATGTCTTGAAGTGTCAAACACAGCTACCAAAGGGGAAAACTGTTCTTCAAAGAAAAAATATACTGAAGTTGAAAATGTTAAAATATTTAAAGGATAAACTATTTTAAAAATATCGTCATTGACAGTGGTCTGTAATGACAGTGAAAATCATCTGAAGTATTTATAGATGCTACTACTACACTAAAATGCTAAAAATCTAGTCTTTTCAGACAGATGAATAATAAAGGTAATCCCCAAGCTTTTACAGCTGCAAAGAGTTTGAATACTCATGGCATTCATCATTGTAAATGTGGAGCAATATTTTTAAAGAAAGTGAAAAATGACAGATTTCTACAGGAGGCAATGAATTTAGGCTCAGTTGCATTATTTGAGGAACATTCTTGTTGTGGCTAAATAAAGAATAGAATATTGTCCACAGGCCGTTCATAGTCTAATTTTAGTAACCATTAAAATAATAGCTTTATTTATTTGATTATTTGTTATTAATTTAATATTTAAATCCATAACCCTATTATTATGATGGACATTTGGAAGTTTGGGGCTTAATTCACATGAATCCCATACAAGCATAATTCTAGATTTATACTGAGGAAAGTGAAAGATAAAACCCAGTTCTTAATATCATTTTATAATATCATCTAATGTGCTAAAAGGATTTATTTGCAGAAATAATTTTCTAATGTTTATAAAGGCATGATAAACTGATATAATAAAAGCAGAAATTTTCAGTTTTAAGGTCATAACACCAGCACAACAAGAACAAATATTTCTGTGGTAGAAAACACAGCCAATCTGAGCTCAGTGCTTCATCTTCTCCAGCTTAATTTGCAGCAGAAAAGAAGTCAAATGGAGCTCTCTTGCTGTACAAAAATAAAAGAATATTATGATTCTGAACTTCTGGTTGCTCAGAAGTATTTTGGTTTCAGTCATGCTGAAATGCTGAATTTTCCAGCCTATGCTGGTTTATGCCCAGTGCAATCTGTTGCTGAGAATTACTAGAAGGATTCCTCCAATTAAGTCCTTCAGGTTACAGCTTGTTCCTCTGCAGCACAGCACACTATTTCTTCTATTCAACTTGGACCTTTTTTTCACAGCAGGTCTTACAGAAGAAGCAAAACCATGCCAGCTGCAAAGAACAAGCTGACATTTTACCTCTCTGAAGTTTGTGGTCACATTGTAACTGATCAGAAAAAAAACAAAGGCTGAATAAAGGATAGAATTTACTGCTAAGAGGTAGCTGAATGCTGCTCCATTTGAAACAATGGGAATTATTCTCATTTACCATTAGATGGCATACATACAGTACAAAATACATGATTAAACAGAATTCCAGTGTACTAGGTGAAAGGTTAAGTAATACTTCTGTAGTATAATAGATGCACACTGAAGTCCTCTACTAATAAATTTTTCCACTCAAAGTTGTTATGTCTAAAGAATCTCAGACTCTCTACATGGAATACTTCTAGATAACAGGCCAAATAAGTCTGTGCTGCTAAAAGTAGCTCAGCAGCTGTTAACACTGCAGCACTGCTGTGTATTCAGCTCTTGCATGCCTCTTTCCCATTTTCCTGTTCAACAAGGTTTTGCCTTTACTTTAAGTTGTGTAACAGACTCACAGTATTCTCCATCGCTTTCTAGTGGGTGTGTAAGAAAAGGAATCACAAAAAAAAAAATAAAATTCTATACCAGTAGTCTGCAATGAGTAAGTTAAATGAAAACCTAAGTATTTTACTACAAAAAGGAATGCCTGAATTTCTTCTCCCACAGAAATTGAGCTGTTCTTAATTTAGAAGTACTCTAAGACAATCTGTCATAGCAATGTAGCAGTTATTGTGGCAAGGTGACCTGCTAAGCACGAGTAAGATACTGCTCTCAACTGAGTAAGGACTTTACATATATTTGATGGTGATCACATCTTATGATGTATACTGCCATGGGAGTTATGAGAAATTCCTCCTGGCTGGGTCAGAAAGGAGATGATATTGTTCAAGGCTGCAGTGGAGAAAAAGACATGATGCTTGGTACTGGCAGGGCATGGTAGCATCATCTGTCTTGCTCTGAAAGGCTGTGTGCCAGGTATATTTGTCTGGCATGCTGATCAGCTGTGCTTTGTACATGGGGATGAGAAATGGAGGAAACTCACAGTGTTGAGTATCAAATATATGAATGTCTTGGTTAAGAAGTGGGAAAGGGGAGGAGGTTAATGTACAGCTGCAACCTTCTTTCTTAAATATATGGAGACACAAATTAAATCAGGAGGAGAACTAATTCAGATCAGACCTTAGAAGTGACAACTATTGAAGGAAAAAACATTGAATTTTGAAGGATCTGTGAGCGTAATAAGAGAACTTCTGGGCTCGTATGCCCAGAGGCTTAGATGTAGAGGATAAAAATATATATATTCTCTCTCATGACCTTACTCTCTCCTGCTTCTTAGTTGGTGGTCAGATCATCCTGACTCATCAGGTAATCGCTTAGTAGCAGAAGTCTGATGCACAAAATGTGATGGTGGCTTAAAGTTGTCTCTAAACTAAACTGTTTCTTCCCTTATTTCAGCTGGAAAGGAATTTGTTGAAAGTTAAGCCATTATCTCAGCAGATTCCTGTAGAGACGCATACAGCAAACTAAATGACTTACTGATGTTACAGGAAATGGCTGATATGATTTCTTGCATAGTGTCAAGTTTTAGTGCAGCTTTATTTAGTCCAAAAAAGCTCTTTCATTTTAGAGTACCATGGATCTGAGAAATAAAAACTTTATCTTATAATGTAACAATGATACAGTTTTCTAGACAGGAAAATAAAAGGCTAAAGTAGTCTGGAAGTAAAATGTAGGTGTATTAAGGATGAATAGAGGCCAGATTGACCAAAATGTCTTGTTGCTTGTTTTGGAAAGTTGTTTTTCCAAACTTCCCATCATTTTGTTTGATTTCTGTCACCTAGATGAAAATGCTATTGCACACAACTTTGCATGCATTTCTGAGGTGGGGAGTTTCAGAGCTCCTCCAGTGTGACAATAATTTTTTGTGTAATTTTTGTAATGCAGAAGGAAAATGTCAAGTGTTCGTTAGTTCTCTTATTTGACTGAACTTCAACCATAATGCTTACTATGTTCATATCACTCTATTGTGTTTTCTTGGAGGGGGTGGAGACATTGAAATAAAATGGAAGCCGTACATTTGTATCTCATTACTCAATGCAAAGACAGATGAAGTAAATTCTGGGCTAATATCTGGTCATAGCTGAGTGCATGAAAGTGCAGAGGCCTTGAAAATGGATGTGAATGGGCCACGAGTCTTCACAGGAATGTGAAGTGAACACTACAGGCAAGCTTTGAATCCCTGAAGTTGTTTCATCAGACAGTAAAATAGTGTGAAATTTGAATGTGACTGTCCAGAAAATAAAGGATGTGGCTAGTCTCAACCCTACAGGACAGGCATTCCACTCCAGGCTTATTCTGTCCAATCTTCTGTAAACTTCTGAACTGCAGAGAACTGGATAAAGCGTTTATCACCTCCAGGACATGGCTAAAGGGTCTTCTCTGAAGCATTTTTGAGCCACTACATGTGTTATGGATTCAATGACTAAACTCTTGTGTTTCCTCCTGCTTTGGGCTCTGAGCCTCCCTGCTTGGCATGTTGCCAGTGAGGTACTATCTACCCTGCAGAGAAGCAGTCTTCCTCTCTCTCCTTCCCAGGCATATCCTTTTTTTATCAAAATGTGCTGTGTGTGCACATGAAACCATCAAAATCCAAATCCAAATTGTATGCCTTCTGTCACAGTAAGCTTGTCTTTTTCTGAAGAACCACTACCTTTTACTTTGAACACTAGACTGCAGAAACCAAGAAGAAAGAGACTTGAACAGAAACTGAATGGGAAATACTGCAAAAACAGAGCTTTGGGGATGTAACACCAGTGTTTCTGGAGAGGTACAGTTCATGTCAGCACTAACCACCTCAGCCAAGTGGTTTTATGGAGCTGTGGCACACATAAGAGGATTTGCAAACTTATAGTTGAGTTGTAAATCTAATTCCTCTGGAAACTTTTTGGAGCACATAAGAATGAGATGTTTAGAATGTCTAAATTCCAACACAATAAATTGCATTCTCTTTGAATAGATTCCCTGTATCTTTGAGTTATCTACTAGCTCTTTATTCCCTTAATTTGGTTTTGGTGCTGCTGGATGCTCTTCAGCTTTGTGCTTGATCATACTGGGGTTTACCTTTCTACAGTAGATGAAACAGCACACTGGCATGAATTGTTCTCTAAAAAAATAAGAATATATATTACTTCCATTATTCACCTTTCACTTTTTCTTTTAAACAAAGTATAATGATCACAATATATATTGTTCATTTGGCACAGTTTTTGGCCAGGATATGATGTGTGAATGTCACTAGTTAGGATCATACAATTTCCTAATTTTCTCTGTCTCCTTGTCTTTTTCACTTGTAACTGAAATGAATGCTGAATGGAGTTTGAGAGGTTCTAATATTACACTTTAGTCTCCCCACCACTGCACCCAACAACTTAGATAAGACAGCTACACTTCTACTGCTTTAAGCAAGACTATACTGTCACATGCTGCATTTAAAAGAACCCATTTATTTTTACATCAGCTCTTTTCCTTGAAGACTCACTTATTTGCTTAAATTACACTGACTAAAATACACTCTTCTAATTGTGTTTTCTGTTTTAGAGATAGCCACATACCTTGGTTTTGTGGTAATGAACAGCACTGATAGACTTGCTGGGTAGTTGCTCAAGAATATATAATGGATGAGGAGATTCCCTTTTCTGTATCAAATTCATGACATTAGGATTAATCCCCCCCTTGCAAAGTTGGCAGAAAAATAAGCACTCCCAGCCCATCTTACATTATCAATTTTTAATAGAAAATACAGTTTTTTCGAAGCTGGCCTCACTTCACTGAAAAGTAATTTTTTTCTACTTGTGGGAAAAAAGAGAAAGAAACATAATATTTCTTTATGGTTGGTATGACCTTACTCTGTTCACTGCAATTAGAGAAACAGATAAAAGCATTCTGAGTTCGGCTGATGTTAATGTGGGTTGCTTTAACACCTCCTAGTAATTAGAATTTAAAGTGATCCAAGTCTCCTGTACCTTTTACACCCTCAATATCCTGGCCATGCTCTCAGCACTCCTTAGTGCACGTTCTCCCTGGGAGAATGAGAACATGGAAAACTACTGCAATTTACAGTAGTCAGGGACAGATTAATGTTGAATCAATCAGGAAATTACTTTTTCTTTGGAATATGAAAATTTTTTATTTAACTATTGGTTTAAAGCTGGGAGAGACCACTCTAATATTACACTTTAGTCTCCCCACCACTGCACCCAACAACTTAGATAAGACAGCTACACTTCTACTGCTTTAAGCAAGACTATACTGTCACATGCTGCAAGTGAAGAGTAAGAGACTGAGATCCCTTCAGTGTGAAGCAGCTGGTTAACAGAGGTGTCTGGGCTATCCCAACAGTTATCCCGAGATTCATATTATGTGCCTCATGGGGAACTGAGAAACTGATAGAGCAGCTAATCCTGGAATCCATTTCCAGGCATATTAAGGGTGAGAAAATCATCAGGAACATCATGGCTTCACCACAGGGAAGTCATGCTGGACCAACTTGATAAAATTCTATGTGAAATGGCTGTCCTGGCAGATGAGGGGAGACCAATGGGTATTGTCTATCTAGAAGTGAGTAAGGCTTTTGACAGTGCCTCCCATAAGATCCCCATAGAGAATCGGCTGATGTACGGACTGCATGAGCAGACAGTGAGGTAGATTGAAAACTTGCTGAATGGCTGGGCCCAGAGGATGTGCCCAGAGTGTTTCAATGTGTACTTTGAGGCCAGTAACTAGGGGATTACCCTAGAGGTCAGTACTGGGTCCAGCCCTGTTTAACATCTTCAGTGATGATCTGGATAATGGGACAGTGTACTCTCAGCAAGTTTGCTGATGACACAAAACTGAGAGGAGTGGCTGATACACCAGAAGGTCATGTTGCCATTGAGTGGGGCCTTGACTGGATGTGAAATGGGCTGGCTGGAATCTCATGAAGTTCAACAAGAAGTGCAAAGTCCTGCACATGAGGAGAAATGACCAATATATGCTTGGGGCCAGCCAGCTGGGAAGCAGCTTGGCTGAAAAGGACCTAAGAGGTCCTAGTGAAGACCAAGTCAAGCATGAGCAAGCAATGTGTCCTTGTGGCAAAGAAGACTAACAGTATCTTGGGCTGCATTAATAAGAGTGTCTGCAGGTTGAGGGAGGTGATCCTTCTCCTCTACTCAGCACTGATTAGGCCACACCTGAAGTACTATGTCCAGTTCTGGAATTCCCAGTATGAGAGAGAAATGGGCATACCAGAGAGAATCCAGTGAAGGACCATGGTGATTAAGAGACTGGAACATCTTTCCTGTACAGACAGTCTGAGAGAGCTGGGACTGTTCAGCCTGGAGAAGAGAAGGCTCGAGGGGGATCTTAGTAACATACATGAATACCTGAAGGGAGGGTGCAAAGACAGTGGAGCCAGGCTCTTTTCAGTGGTGTCTAGTGACAGGACAACAGGCAATGGGCACAAACTGAAACAAAGGAAGGTCCAGCTGAAACACTTGTTCTCAGTGAAGGTGACCACGCACAGGAAACCTGGAGAACTTGTGGAGTCTCCATCCTTGAAGATATTAAAAATCTATCTGGACATGGTCTTGGGCAACTGGTTCTAGGTCGTCCTGCTTGAGCAGAGGGTTTGGACCAGATGACCTCTAAGTCCCTGTCGACTTCAGGCATTCCGCGATTAAGTGGTTCTGTGAATTGAAACTTCGTAGTTTTCATTATTGCAATGACCTGGTGGCCAGAGACAGATCTTGAAGTTAAGGTAGCACATGAGCCTTTGTTTTTTTCTGGAACTGCGAAAGAAAAAATAACAATCAATCAAGTTCAAACAATTAGAGACAATCAAAAATAGTGCAAGCATAGTCCAAAAATTTGTATTAGAAACTGTACTAAAATCTTTTTCTTGTCCACCGTCTCTGCTCAAGTTCTCCAAACCCTGGGGATGCATTCACTTTCTTTGACTCTCTGATAGGGTCTGACCATCTTTATAGATGAGATTTTCAAGGTTGAATTTATTCAGCTCTGACTTTCTTCCTTTCATTTTATCTTGTTATGTCTTTGTCACCAGGGCTGAGGAGTCCCTCCTTTGTCACAGGTTTGTATTTTTTTTCTAGTGTAAAATATCTCTACAGAGAGAGTCACTTTCAACATTTTCTTTTTTGATAACTGTTGAAATCCCCCCTCAGAGAGCTCACTTTTCAGTGGCTGGCTCTTTGTGCTTCAGTACCTCTTCTCTAAACTCTCTCCAGCTGATTGTACAGCTTTCCTGAAATGGGGATTTCTTCCATACCATAATTCCACTTTTTATATCCTTAAGAGTGTCAATTGTAGCTTGACTGGTTTTCTTCTTTCTTATCAAAATTGTGCCCTGAAAGTTCACGTTGAAGTTAAAAATAAGTTTTGACATTTATGAGTTGAAAAAAATTTTTTCTCCTTTAAAATCATTTTAATAGATGCTTTTGGAATATTGTCACTTCCTAAGGGATGGAAATCCTATTTACTTTTTCAAGGCCATTATTCTGCTAGATGTGTGCCAGTATCGCTCCCTATAAAAATGAAATCTGTTCTCTGCTTTGTAAAGAGGAAATGGGGGAACATCATTTCATCCTCTCTAATACAAACAGAAAAAAAAAATCTTGTGACATTAATGAAAAAAAATTGCTGAGTTGAAGAAAGAAGAGGAGGGTAGGGTTTGTGACAGATGGGAAGGGAAACAATCTATTTGTGCTTTTGTTAGGAAAATGTGGATTTTCCATTAAAAAATTGGCCAGACTATGGTCTGCACCACATATGAGTTACCAGAGGTCAAGGTGAAGTGCTGACCTTGCTGCCAGCAGCACACATCTTCAATAACTGAGGGCAAAGGAGAGCAACAAGTGACTCCTCAGAGCAGAACGCTTGTACTAAGAAATGAGGAGAGGGGGAGAAACAGTGCTCTGTATAGAACAATCTGCCAGAACAATCTTCACCTTAGTGCATATTGTGTTCTTACTGAATATTTGAGATGTGATCCTCCTCTGATTCTGACCAGTCCTGCTGGTAGAGCAGACAGTTGAATGCACCACACAGTACAGTTTTCATGCAAAGAAGGGAGTGGGATGGTGAGATATGCTGTGGCCTTGACACATCTCCATCTCTTTGAAGGGGTACTCAGAGGGCTTGCAGCAGGCTCTGGCATTGCTGAGCACAAGTGTGCTGGCTGGAAGAACCTCTTGGATTCTTTTTTGTTTGAGCACCAAGACAAATGTCAGAAACACATAAGACCTAAAGGAGCAGTGTATTAGCATAAAGGAATTATAATAAAGCAGGAAATGTCTGTCATGCTCCAGTGGCTCAAACAGGAACAGGCAGTGGAGCTTCTGGAGCTCTATTTTTGACCTAGTTATCTAGCTTTATGACATTGTGTGTCCTTTAACCTTGTTGTGCTAATTATGTAATATATGGTCATGCCTCACCTCAGAGGCATGTTTCAGAAATTAATTTGTTTTTCAATGAATTTTGGTGACTCTCAGGGGAAAAAACATTATTAACCTATTGCACATCCACGATAAATTATTTTCTCATGATATTTCTGCTAAAAATCCATTGTTTTTGATTTTTATAATGTGTACTGATGGATGCAAGCATTTTAAATATTAATTAAATATCTGAGGTGTTGAATGTGGCTTGGGGAAAAAGCAAAATGGTAAGTATAAGTGACATGAGGCCATCATGATGACTGCTTTCATTATGCATCAATTTAAGTGATTATTCTAACAGGTATAGTATTAGGAAGGAAGCCAGAATTGCCATAAGGAAGAAAAAAAATTTTACAATTTATAAAAGTTTCAAGTTTGAGGTTTCTTTCTCTTTGCCTTTGTTATGAAAAGTTGGAGCAATCTCTCTCTGGAGACAAAGAAAAATGCTACATAATCAATTTGCTCACTGGCAAGAAGAACCAAAAAACCTCCTAAACCTAAAATCCAAGATCCAGCTAGTGGGGCAGGGAGTAGTGAGGTACAGCTAACAGGAAAGTTTTACAATGTTGTCAAGGAAAGGTCCTTGGAAAGGAGACCTTGTTGTCAACGAAAGCTAGTAGGACCAGCATTGGCAACAGGGAGATTCATGAGAAATATGAGTGGCTGTTGAAGAAAGGCTCTGCAAGATCAATGGCAGCTTAAATCAGATCTCGCTACTCAGCAGGTTTTACTAATTGTGGTGGATGTGATGATACTGCAGAACGGAGAGAACAACCAGCTGGCTGAACTGTTTGTATCCAGTGGAAGCCAATGATTTCAAAGTAATATAGCTGTACTTTAGGAATTAGCTATAGTATGCTACCCTGTTATGCGTGATGTTTTCTTTCTTTCCTTCAATAATATTACTATTTTTAAAGCATATTTGAAAACATTAATTCATGTTTCCCTCAGGAAAAATCTAGCTCATAAAACAACAGAAATTTTAACGTAATCTTCTGGACCAAGACAATGTATGTTAGTAGTGATGCTTTTAATGTTTTTAACTTGGCTTTTGATGATGTTAATCAGGTTATTACAGAAGGACTTCACCACTTGAGATCTACTATTATACAGGTAAGAAAAAAAGATAAAAAGATGAATGACAGAGAAAAGTAAAATATTTAGTTTTTCAAAGCCCTGGAAATATCAATTGCGACTAGCTAATATAATTTAAAAAAGCTAGTGAGAATACTGGTGAAAATTCAGATCACCAAATTAGAGAATATTTAAATATGAATTATATCTAAGCTAGTGACACTCACCTTTAAGCATCAGTGGAACTTGATGGTGTATTTTCTGCACTAGTGATGATCTCTGACAACTTTTAGGAAACACATAGCTAAAGAGTAAAAAATTGTAAAAATAATCTGTTCCAAAAGAGAGGACAAGTGTAGCCTTTAAGACAGCATCCTACCACTGACCAGAGAAGTACCAAAAAAAAAAAGGTATGATTTGTCTGTGAACATTTAAAGAGTAGTATGGTGATAAAAAGACAAAACTAGTCAGTCAAGCAGTCTCATTTACTCCCTGGCTGATTAATCAGTCCAACAGGTAGAGGAAAACAAGGGATAAGATTTATTTTGGCTTGAGTAGAACTGCTGACATGATCCTGTACATGCAAATTAGGAAGACACGGTTGGGTGAAATTAGTGTATAATAGATAAACAGCTGTTTGAAACCTGTGCAGTTATCATTTTTGACAAAATTAGGAGGACAAATCAAATGAGGACTTGGATGAATCTATTACCAGTTGATATTTTACTTAATCGTGATGGTAGTATGGAAGACATAATAGAAAATATACTTTAAAATGCCAGTATTAAGTTAAATGGGGTTACAATCATCTGAGGGAGGAGAAGAGAGATACAAGCTAAGATTTCAAAAAGTTCTTCGTAAATTGGATAAAGGGTTTGTAAGCAACAGAATGAAATTCAATAAAGAGCAATGCAGGATAATTCATTTGTAGGAGAAACAAAATGTAGAAATACAAAATGGACAATAACTGGCTAATGAGCTGTGTTGCAAAAAAGTTCTGAATCTTGAGATCTGAGCTCACAGGTAGCAAGTTAATTCAATGTTCTCTCAAAAAGGCAAATAGTTTCCTGGGATGCATCAATAAGACTGTTACACCTCACCGAGCAGGTAATTTTGCCACTAAACAAATTCAGCATCAGCTGACACCCCCAGGTCTGGGCATCAGAGTTGAGGGCAGCACGAACAGAAGAAAAATGACATATGAAGAAAGGTTAGAATAGTGAAAACAGTGTAGGAGGAAGGAAGATAGGGTAACAGACAAAAAAAAACAAAACAAAAAACTTCAGAGGAGGACAAGGACTTTGAATATGAGGGTTAATAATTAGTTAATTAAATAATCACCATCTTCAATCACCTTCATGTTTACTGGAGTAGGAAAAGAAAGAAATCTGCTGACTTATCAACAGCAGAGAAAGAGAGAAGAAAGCATCCAACAGCAGGAGTTGTGAAGCAAGTCAAGAGGCTGCCCAGGGGAAAGACAGACTCTTGTTTGGGGCTGGTCATCCACAAGCCTAAGGAGATGACACCCAGGTGGGAGCTGTCTGGATCAGCCCCATCAGTTACAGGCTAGGAACCATGGCTAGCAAGGAAAGGGGTTGGTAATTGTGGTGGGTATAGAAAACAACTGTGTCGCCTGCAGCCAGGCATGTATGATGGAAATGTTTAGGCCTGACATTCAAAAAAGGGATTTGATCACCTACACTCAAGAAAGCTGTACGGTCTGTTCAAGGTACAGCTGATGTTGCCTTAGGGCAACATCAAAGGGATGAAAAGTCCTTTTTTGCCTGATATTTTAATGTTTCCTATGACATTCACACAATTTGCAGGGGGATCCTGGGTATGGTGCCTGATGGAGAATCTATTATTGTCATTGCTTCTAACCAGAGAATATTTATTATTTTGTTTTATTTTATATTTTATTAACAGGTGGAGTGCAAATCAAATTAGGATGCCAGGATCTTTCCCTGCTTCCTACCCAGTAGGGCTAGAATATCTGAATAGATATATAGAATAGAATATCTAGAATATCCTATATCTGGGAGCAGATATCTCCCTATATCCTCCCTATATATTCCTCCCTGGGCCCCACAGTTCAAGAAGGACAGGGAACTGCTTGAAAGAGTCCAGCGCAGAGCCACAAAGATGATGAAGGGAGTGGAACATCTCCCTTATGAGGAGAGGCTGAGGGAGCTGGGTCTCTTTAGCTTGGAGAAAAGGAGACTGAGGGGTGACCTCATCCATGTTTACAAATATGTAAAGGGTGAGTGTCAGGACGATGGAGCAAAGCTTTTTTCAGTAATGACCAAGGATAGGACAAGGGGCAATGGATGCAAACTGGAGCATAGGAGGTTCCATGTGAATATCAGGAAGAACTTCTTTACTGTGAGAGTGACAGAGCACTGGAACAGGCTGCCCAGAGAGGTTGTGGAGTCTCCTTCACTGGAGACATTCAAAACCCGCCTGGATGCGTTCCTGTGTGATGTACTGTAGGTGACCCTGCTCTGGCAGGGGGGTTGGACTAGATGATCCTTCAAGGTCCCTTCCAACCCCTAGGATTCTGTGATTCTGTGATCTGGGAAAAGTGGGAAACCTGGTTGACTGCCAGACTGCAGCTTGGGGCTGCTGAGATGCTGTCAGCAGCAGTCTTGATGGTAAATATTCATGAGCCAAAATGTGCCAATATTCATGTTTGGCAAATTGTATATTCAATGTTATTGTCTATACCACTTTGTAAAGGTCATCCTGCTATCTAAAGTCAACTGAAATGACTGATCCACTGTAAAAGAACACAATTCTCTTAGAAAGTGTGAAACCTGTGCATTTTTGTATGGTCTATGTGGACCACTTATAAACACTTCTGTTCCATTATCGGGTGACAGTCCCAACATATAGAGTAGCTTTAATGTAGCAAAAACAGCTGCTGGTCCTTCCTAGCTTTCTTTGATTCTTGTTATGTGTTATTTACTTTGAGAGTACAAAACACTGCATCTAAAATCTCGTAATTTCATCCACTTGTACAATGGGTACAATCTGCAGTGTGATGCAGCCAAGCTGATGGTTTTGCAGTTTTTGAATATTGAATATATTTTATTAAAAAAAAATAAATCTCTCTACTTAACTTTACTTCACGATCTGCTTATTTTCGAATGGGAAAGGGAAATCCCATATCAGTTTTCAGCAAGAGGAGGTTATTGCTGTGGGTGAATTTCTGTCAGAGGCAAGGAAATGATTTTTTCAGCTGCAAGGATTCAGTGCTGCAATGTCATAAGAGCATGTAGTTATTATTCTGAATGCTATGCAGGCTGTAACATAAGACAGAAAAAAGTACTCACAAGGAACATATTGAATTATAATTAATCTGTCTCGTCTGGAGACAATGATGAGCTGGCACATTTTGTCAAGTGGCAGTCACATAGGATGCTGTGCACTGCATACATATTACTGCATTAGCAATAGACAGCAAGAGGATGGCACCAACAGGGGAACTGCTCAGACAGATAGGTTGATCATTTGTATTCCAGAGCTCAGCAAGTGCTCAATTCACTGATCCAAACCAAACATGTTGAAGTCAAGGCCTGTTTCTGTAACATGTTTGATATACAGCTGAGCAGTAACTGAATCAAAACAGCATCTCACTATTGCTGTCTGGTGCCATACTGGGTGGTGAAAGCAAGTGAAGCTTTTCCTGGCACGTGGGGTATGTTGTATGCAAATGGACCGTCTCAGTGGTAAATCTTTAATGTGGCAGACAGAACATTAATTGCATAGCTCCCCAGGATCATGTTGCACGCTCAGTTTCCTTAAGTTAAATTATTTCAACAATTCTTCTCTTGATGGAGAATTCCAGACATTGCAGTCCTACTGTGTGCCATAAATTCACTCTTACGCCGTTCAGCTTCAAGTCCTGCGTAACTCCTGGGGCAATTGCCATTCATATTCACAATGTGTATCTAACTGAGACAGCCCAGTTTCTTAGCTACAATTCATATTAATATTCTGAAATACAATCTAATCAACAATGTGATATATAATATGTCTACAGTTCCCACATCGCTTTTTTGTAGCGTACCATTTCATCTGATGAAATGAAAGAACTGCTAATTCAAGTCTATAGACAAGTAAGTGCCTAGAGTGCTCTTCCCCTACATATGGTGTGTGTACACAGTGAGGAGGGATCAGCCCTCTGCCCTTTGTCAGTACTATGTATTGAGGCCATATAAACATGCACATGCACACACACCTGCACGCACACGCACTCACACACGGCATTGGTAGTTTGTGCTGTAATGACCTTGACTTTATCGGCTGCCTGTTACTTAACATGACTTTAGCTTGTGACGTGAGCAACATGCAGCAACTTGTCAGTCAGAGGTTAACAGCATGGCAATACAGTCCTTCATTTTTTCTGAACATTTTCACCTTTTCTTAATCTTCCTCCATTTCCATGTATAGGTGAAGATCTATCAGAAAAAACTCCTTTTAAGATTCACTCAAATTTTTATGCATGTGTAAGAAACAGTCCCTTTTATTTTTCCAGGGAGAATTCTAATATAGTTCTTTTCATTGGACTGAAGATGCAGTGTTTCAGACAGATTAGTCCCATTTGCAAAAAGAAAAAGAAAGCTCAATCCTCTCCAAAAAGAAAAGCTCAGCATCTCCTAAGACTGATTTCATTTGAAAGAATAGTCTAATCTACCTTGGCCTTGCTCCCATGGTTCCTTATTGCAGTATATTTTTATTCTATTTTCTTTTGAAGAGAATTGACCCTCTTGAAAATATAACATATCTCCAGTAAGGCGGAAAAAAGCCAAAACCAAAGCAGACAATAAATGTGGATAAAAGATGGGGAAAGAAGATGATTGTATAGAAGAGATTACTTATTTGCCAAACTGAGATTATATTTGGGCTCTAGTGAATTCCTTTTACCACCCCTTCAACTATATATATGAGAAGCAGGCAGGAGTTACAAGACTGTCCATAGTAACATAAGCAAGCAAGCCACGTATATCTAGGAGGTGCCCTCTGTGACCAGATGCATTGCCAAGGAAAGCAGCAATTGGAACAGAAGTGTTGAAAAATGCTTATTTCATGGTTGATTTAAAAATTTATATAAACACAACAGCTAGATTACAAATAAAAAAGACACATCATAGAGCCACGTAAGCTTAAATCAAGATGTTTTTGGTAAGAAAGTATTCCTTGACCCTGTGACTGTGGGTTAACCACAACATAAAGAGGAAAATATATCCAGAAAATGTTCTTGTCGGCTTGACTTAGCTAATCTAGACATTTGGAAATGTCCCTTTAAGTATGCAATGACCTGTCTGTTGGTGTTGGCCTTGTGATACTGAACATGGGTTTAGATTATGGTGAACTTTCACAGAAAAAGTAAGCAGCAAACAGGACTCTTGTACAATGTTACTTGATTGTAACTTGTCTGATACTCAACTCCATCAGATTTTAATTTGTCCTGATCACATAAATGAGAACGTCTGGCATCTTGGACCTACAAAGATCCTTATGAGAGCAGGATGCTATAGTGTGCAAGCTATACTTTCTTTGGAACTTTTAATCTCACATCCATTAAAGACAATATATACCCTGAGTAATTGAATCTTTTCCAGACTCTCTTCACTTAACTTCCAGTGGAAATTATTCTAAGTTATATTAAGATTGTGATATTAATTTTTTACTCAGACAACCCATTGCCTAATTTATGTATTTCTACATCTGATTCATGTTCTAGGGCAGGGAAATCTCTGAAACGGCTGCTGAAGTGATACAAAAGGAGAGGGTTTGAAGGCACCAGTGTTTATATGTCAGCTAATTCCCACTGATGTCCACACTCTTAGGAATAAGGAGAACACAGTGGGAATGGTAATGACTTTTAAAGTCACTTATTCATCTCCTGGGGTTCCTTTGTGGAGGTGCTGCTACTTGGCCCTCCTTAGGCAGTGCTGTGCCTAAAGGCATTTGTTAGAAAAAATGACATAACATGTGTAACAGTGGAATAATTTTTAAGAGTGAAGAATATCAGCTTGAAGAGGTTTTTTTACAGCATATTTAGTGACTGATTATGTAAATGGACGAAGTTCTTTTTCTGTTACGAGTGTCTAATCTCTAAATATTTAAGATCCAAACAATTTGAAAATGTTGGCTTTTTTCCACTTTTAAAGGTTATACACCCAAGTAATCCCCACTATTACCAAACTGTGATAACATGTATTTAAACTTCAAATGTATCTGGCAAAATATTCTGGTTTTGATAATATCCTGGAAAATGTAAATGTAGTTTCAGAAGTAACAAATATTCTATGACATGCCAGATTCTGCCTCCATTACTCCTACAAACTGGGGCTTGGAAAGACAAATTCTGTTTAAGGAGTGAATGAAATTCACCCCTCACAAGTGAATGAAAGTGGTAGGATTACTTCCTCTGTTGGCAGAGGGTGTTTCTATGGTTCTAGGTGTCCCTCTGCTTGGAGACAAGAACTATTATTTTGTTACAGTACTCTGACAAATGACACAGAGACATTTCAGGGTCTATAAAACCTCCAAATGCAGCAGTGATACTTAGGTCAGCCATTTTCTTACCTCAGACATCATGTGAAATAAAATATACATTATTGGTTGGAAAATCTGACAGTTCCCACTAGTGTCTAATCAAACTGCTGAAATTACATGATTGGACCCTGGGTATTTACTTGCACTACAGTCACTGATGTGTATGATTTGTAAAACAACGTATATTCTGATCCCAAATCTCTGTTTCTCTGAATAGCTGTACAGGTGGAAGAGGAGGTTGGGGAGAAGAGGATAGGAAGGAACCACATTAACATGAATTATTTCCTATTGCCTCTGTGGATCGCCTCAGTTCTTCCCAATCTGTTCAAGATGTGCATGCTTTTTATTTACCAGTCTAGTGGTAAATATAAATATGAAATAGCAAGTAACAACTTGACACTCAGCCAGTGATCTGTGGACAGTTTATTTCTCCCTGTAAATTCACATCTTTTCCCTAACAGCAAGATTAGAGGGCATCAGAAGTGAGAACAGCAGACAATGAAAAATCCATGAGACTCAATTCTTACTCTTTCACATGAATGTAGAGAGAACTCATAAATAATCAAAATATTTGCTCTTAAAACTTATAGAATTAAAATTATGTCTTGTATGCTTTTGGTATACATTAATCTGCTTACTAAGAATGCTGGTTCTATTTTTTTCACTGAATAACATCACTGGCTATTGAGTAGATGTGGAAGAAAATCAAACCTTTAGGAAATAAAATATAAGGAATTCTAAATTCTACACTGTCTTCATAATTATATTTTTCTTTAAACTCTGTTTTAACACTTAAGTGTAAATACACTGATTTGATAGCCGAGTATAAATAGGACTACATACAGGGGAAGTATGTATTAGGATAAATCAAGGCAACTAATTATTTTGTCTCAGAGCAGGAGTTCATTTCAGAACTTTAAAAAGAAGCCAGAATAATATTGATCACCACTGGTTTTTTATTATTGTTATTTTTGAAAATAAAAAATATCTGATGGTCCAGTCCTCCATAAAGCATGTGAAATATTCACTAAGTTTATTAGAAGACGTTTAAAGCAATTGTTAACTCTTTAATATATTTCAGAAATTGATTATTGATTAAAGCACAAGAATATGTCGAACATGTTTTCTGGTATAGAAAAACACATAGCAGTCAGAAAAATATGCATGCACTATTTAGGATATTAATTTTGAAAACTGGTAGTGAAATATATTTGGACTTACTCTAATCTGCAAATATTTTACATCAGGAAAATCTGTGAAGAGATTCTAAATCTTGACAGTATATGTACCCAATTAATTTGCTTTAGCTGAGGAAAAGAACTCTATGTAAGGTCATAAGAAATTATTTGTAGATAATTGCTAATGACTTCATGATGATCTCTGTAGACTGAGACTCTAGACATCTGTTACTTTTTGCCACACTGCCAGTCATCTTGATCAACAGATTTTAAAAATCAGAAAATTACACAGTTTTGAGATAACAGTGATAGACTTACATTTTGTAAAATGGTCTGTGTGAAAGTGAAACATTGAGCTTGAACACCATTTAAAAAAATACAGAAATAGAAAAATAAAAAAGACAATATTTGCAAGAAAAGTCCCCTATTCTACTGAGCTCTGTTAGCAAATTGACTTGGTGGAATTTTAGTCAAACTATTTGCCTGCAACACCTCTCCCATATAGATCAAATCAAGATTAAATCTTGACAGCAGAATCAGACCTTTTTCCAGGCATAATTCTCCTGGGAAGCAGGTGGCACTGTCAAGGCAAATGTTTCTATCCACCAGCTCTGAACTTGGGAGAAAGCACAGATTGGTCAACTGATTCCTTAATTTCAGTGGAGTGCATAATACACGCTACAGGGTTCAAGGAAATAAACAGAGGATAATGGATCCTTTGTCCTGCAGCAACTGTGCATGATTTGCAAATAGTTGTTTGATTCTGATAGATTTTCTCTTGATACCTTGTTTGTATGTTTTTAACCTTGGCTTTGCTAGTGGACTTTCAACCCAGTAGTGGAAAATATTCAACTAAAGGTAAATGTTTATTCTGGAATTTTCAAACAGTTGCATGCCCCTTCAAGAAGGACTTATTTTGGTTAGTTCTCCCAAGTGCATAAATACTTTTAACAACTAACAGTTCCCTCTACTAGACCACTCACTTAGCAATACTGTTCCATACTATCCTGGTTTGAGGCAGGACAGAACTAATTTTCTTTTAGTAATTCTACTTTTCAATTAAGTCTCTTCTAAGTAACTGCACTTGCTGAAATTAGCGGCATGTTGTTCAGTCAGTGTCTGCCTCTAGGACTGATAACACTATGTTTATAGTTATAACTGAAGAATGGTATGCAGAGCCAAGTCTACTGGTTGGTTCTGCTAAACATCTAACAGTCCAGAAACAGAAGGGAGGAAAGGGGACACACTTGTGACCCTCCTACAGGGATGAGTTGACTGGGCAGATGACCAAAATTGACCAAGCAAAGTATTCCATCTCTATCATTGACATAGACAACAATGTAGTGCTAGATCTGTTCAAATGCGTGTGCATTGCTATATTCAAAGCTCCTCATAGTTACAGTGTGTTTTATTTTGAGGAAAAAAGAAATTGTTAAGCTTCTAAATAGTTATAACCACTTCAATGTTTGCTGATCTGTTATTTGTGTTCATTATTTCAACTGTGCTTGCCCATTAAACATAAACTGCAGAACACGCTCTCACCTTAATTAAGTTAGATGGTGACATGCTCTTTGTTGTTGACAGTAAAAGCTGACTCACTTGATAATGTTAAGTTCATATTGGAATACACTATGCTTCCAAATCTACTAGAATTATGCTATTTTTTGTATAAAGTGTAAATTTCTTACAACTATAGTTTTGAATGACCACAATTAATCTTTTAGTGTAGTTTTTTGGGAAGGAATATTTTTTTATATGGTGTATTTCTTAACTCATTAAATTATGTAAAGGCCTCTATAACTTAATTTAAAAAAGTATGTAAAATGACTAAAATTTCTGGTTAGAGTTAAAACTTGAAAATTTATTTATTTATTTATTTATTTATTTATAGTAAGTAAGTAAGTAAGTAAGTAAGTAAGGCTGCATGGCCAACAAACTCCCAGAGGACAGTGTAAGTCTCAGGCAGGAAGAGTCTTCCTGGAAACAATTTTTTAAAGTTTGATGCAGTTACTCGGTAGATGCAGGAAGCAATGCCTGAAAACAATAATATGAGATTTGTCTAAATGACCACTGTGGTCCGCTCTGACCTCACTTACCCATCTGTGAAGAAGAAAATTACTGTCTCTGATTTTCTTGTGGCCACTTGGTCTATCACATGCTGTGTATTAGCCTGAGACAAATAAAAACACAGGAAGGCAAGCTGGAAGACAGTATTTGGCCCAGAAAATGCAACAAATGTTAAAATTTTAATATGCAGTTTATATGTCTGCATGCACAACATACACCAAATCTTCAAGAATCTAGACACTTGAACTTGTAGTGATTGAACACAGAAATTTGTACAAATAAGGTTCAAAGTCCTTTTAAATAATCCAATAAAAGGAACTAAGTTTCCAAACTAAATCTGGTGCTTGATCTTCTCTTTGCCCTGCTGGTAACCCAATGTATTTCAGCCCTGACATATATAGCAATGATGATCTGAAGATATCCACATCCTTATGAAGTCCCTGAAGAAACTTTTTGATTCTATTTCCTTCTGTGCTACTAAGGAATCATAACTGTATTGCTATTTTGTACTTGATACAGTATATTGCCCTGCAATCCTGTATTTGTTAGTGGGCAGAGAATAAGAACCACAATTCATCCTTCTGATGTATAGAATTGCTAGTTTTAATCAAGGAGGTATACCTCCCTTTGGTTCTGTCATTAAATGCCATATAAATGTTGTAGTCACAGTTCACCACATAGTTCGGTTTGGCATTTGTATAATCACATAAAACAAGATGCAGATTGAATTTAATTAATCTATCAACGTGTTGTCTAATACATGGTGCAGTATGACTGTTCACATGTATGTAGTTTAGAGAATTGAGGAAATGCTACAAAAGCTTTTAGTCCTGCCCTAACTTAAATTTTTAATTCAGTGGTCAAAATTAGAAGTTATGTCTCTAAAACTGGATCTGTGAACTTATTATGAGATCTTCTGAAATATTATAAAAGACATAGGCAAAAAAATAGCATATCTGCAGTATCTCTGCTTGCAAAGACCTGATATGAAAAACACTTTTTTTATTCTGGACAACATGTATTAAGAGTCATGAGGCAGTCACAGAATCATAGAATACTGCAAGTTGGAAGGGATCCATAAGGATCATCGAGTCCAACTCCCTTTATTATTAGGATTATCAAGGCTACAAGAGGGACTATGAAAGCATTGAGTAGATAGATGATGAAACAGTAAACAGAAACTGCTGCTAAAATGTTACAACTGAGGTTGAGCAAACCTTAATATCCTAAAAGTTTTACTTGTGCTGCAACTATTTTTTCTGCAAGAAATATTACAGTTGTTTTAAAAGAGAAACTTCTGCTTTATATTTACATTGTTTTCAGGGTTCTATTGTGTCCCAAATTTCATTAAAAATAAAGGTTTTAAAAGTCTGTTAATACACACTTTTTTTTTGCTCTACATAAATAATTCATCCAGTTCAAGAAGTAGAGCCAGACCTAAAATCAGTTCAGTGGACTGGTGAACTTGGTCTCTTTTCGGAGTCTCTCAAGTCACATGTAATAGCTATGTTGAGAGATCCAAAGTAAATGAGCAGAAACATCTAAAATATCCTAATCTTTTTGTTTTCATTTCTGGAAAGAATCTTGCATGTTTCCAGTATGCAAATAAAGACGTGACTTACAAACATAGTTTATATTTGGAGCTGTAAAGCTAGGCATTGATGTTATTCTGATAATTCTTCATAGAAGAAGCAATCAATTATTAAAAGATTTAAAAAATTTCTTCATATTAACAGGACATCGCCATACTGCTGTGGCATTCAACTCATAATCACATTGATTCTAGTCAATAACTTTAAAAAAATAAAAGAATCCAGTCATACTAATGAGAAATAGAGATAAATTTCAGGTAGATGATCATCCTCTTCATCTTCTTGCCTTGTTCATACTCTTCTTCTATACATGCCCCTGGAACAGTTAGATGTGAAACATTGCATTAATTAGCTTAATTGACTTGTATCTTCTTACTGAACTCTCAAGTCACAATTTGCCTTGGCAGCTACATCTGAGTGCTGCCAACATCTCAGCTTTCATAACCCAAAAGGGAAATCCTACCCTCTATAGAAGTGTTGCTGGTCTAGATGGCCTGTTTGTGGAAGATGCTACCAAAAAAGGTGAACAAAACTCTCAAAACCCTACACATTCAACATACATTGGTGAGTGACTGGTCACAAAAGTAGTTATAACCAATTTCCTACTGCAATCACAGCCACTGCAAAAAGAAACAAATAAGCAAAGTTGTGTTATATTTTATTGTCCTCACTCTGTCCCCCAAGCTTCCAGAGAACACTGGAATACAAAATACCTAGTGAATTTTTATGTCCAAGGTGGTTAGATGGCCCTTTCAGTAAACAATTGAGAAATGCCATCTAGTGTACTTGATGCAATACTTATCAAACTGATTTGCTGGTAAGATGCACACCCATTTCAAGAAGCAGTTTGATATATCCACCTTCCTTAATTTGAACCCTCTCAGATATTGAGGTTATTAATTAACTTGAAAAGACATCCCTGGAAACTGAGGCTAATTGTATAGGATGACTAAGAGGAAAAAAAAAAAAGAAAAAAGTTTTCTCCAGAGAATTAACTAGAGAAGGAGAATGGAAACTAGAGTCAACTTGAATGCAGTAAAAATTATGAGGAAGTATGCTTTAAATACATAATTGGCTCTGTTGAGCTATGAATTTTAATGTTGCCTGCCATAGGAACATTTAGCACTTAGCCCATCTTTTTTTTTATGAATTTGGTCTCGGTTCCTTAACAATTGGATTTCTACTGTCATCCACTACCTGTTGTCTTCAATAACTTATTTAAGAACAAGAACAAGATCTCATCAGGTATTTGTGAGGCACCTAGTTCAATAGTGTTAGGTAAGAACATAATATAAATTGTGAATAAATATGGATGCTATTCATGACTTCAGGCATGTTCAGGAATGAAGAGAGGGTCAGCATAAATTCTTATTTCTACCTGAACTGCTCATTTAAAAAAAATCTCATCTGCTTTAATAGTACTAAGATTTAATGCTAAATTTTAAAGTTGCAACTGAAACTATTCCCATTAAAGTTCATATTGGGCTTTAAGGTCATGGAATTTGTAAAGAAAAGGGATTTATTAACTAAGCTTTAATCTTGCAGTGCTGACTCTAAGATCTGAGACCATCCTTGCTGTAATAGGTGTAATTAAAAAGAAGAATGATTGTGGAAAGGGGAATTATCTATCCGTGTTTTTTGACAAAAAGAGCAAAGTAAAGATTGCGGATCAGATATACCATAATTAGCAGGAGTTTTAATTGGAAGTGACTGTTTCCATGGGATTGCGAGTGGGATGCAGAAGGCAATTGGTTGTACAGTCTGTTTTTTCTTCTCTTTCTTTTTTTTTTTTTTTCTTTTATGTTTTAAGCTAAAGTTTTCCAGGAAAGGAAACCCATTGGAATTTTCATTTTTTGAATCTGCTGACAAGGTGTAATTAAAAAACAAGATATGGAAAAAATACATAAAAACACCCCCACACACACATGCGCATGCACACATGCACTTTTGGAAGTTCGTATTCATTCCAGGCATGAAGGTTGTGTGGAGGATGATTTTTATTTAGGTACTAATAACCTGGGGAGGCTAAGGAGGTTTTAGTGCCCAATCATTGTCTTTTTTTCACTGCAGCAGTTCCACTCTAGTGACACACACTGTGCCTGCAATGCAGCACTGCAGAGCTCCCTGTTACCCAAAAGCAATGATGCCTGATGGCTAAAGAACCTAGAGTGGAGGTTTCCCTCAGCTGTGGCCCCATACTGCAGTATGGTGGCATTGTGTGTTGCATTCTGCCAAGTGATGTGGCCCTCTTTTTATATAGGAAGCTTTTTTTTTCACCTCTTTGAGAAGCGGTGATCCTGCTTCCTCCCTCCACTCGTTAACTGTGACATTTTTCAAGGTAGTAGAAGTTGCACAGTACCAAGGGCCTTGATTTTAAGAGGCAAGTGATGAAAGTGAGCACTAAGACTTTGATGTTGAGTGACTTGATTTGTTCATGTTATAACAAGGGAATGGATACTGTTCCTTCAAAAAGATATTTTGACCAGTCAGACTAAAAGGAGGACTACTACTTTCCAAGACGACCTTTGTTCCTTCTAGCTTCTTCCAGACTTTGCCTCTTTAGTACAGATGGAAAACAATTGTCTTAACCACACAAAGTTTTGCTGGCTTTATGAAGTCATTAGAGTGGCCAGAGAATATTATTATACATGGAAACTCATCTGTAATCCCTTCAACTCCATTAATAATCTTTACATTAACATGACTAGGTTGCACTCAAAACATCTTTACATTACTAGCTAATGTTATTTAATGAACAACATCAGTCTTTTACAGAACTATTTTCAGCTAAGGTGATCTCAGGACTGACGAGAGAGGGATGAGCCTCTATTTCATGGTGCACTGTGTTTTGTTGTTTGTTCTGCAGCTGCCTTTCTTGAGGAGGAAAGAAAAGATAGGGCTGGACTTCTGCTAGCAAAAGACAACCAATGTCTCCTCTTCCCCAAAAATGTTTCCTCTCTTTTTTCCATTTTCTCTCTTTTCTATGGCACACAAGCCTTTCTGCCTACCTGAATATGATTTTTAGCACACAGGTAAAATCCAGAACAACATATTCAGTGTCACTGTTCTGAAACAAATGGTGTTTACTGGAGCACTTTTTAGAATGTTCAGTTTTCAAACTACATGCCTGATGCTTTTATCATTCTAGATGTGAAGGGGGAAGG
>VZRW01004041.1:0-40223 GCA_013398125.1 Aegotheles bennettii | reverse complement strand
ATGTTAGGGTTTTTTTCTTCATGCAAAACATCTATCATCAGAAAGGGGAAACCATCCCATTAAATTTGCATTCCAGGTTACTAAGGAATTCTTTAGTTTGTTGCAGTAAGCCTGTGCAGTGTTTTGCTTAGCTACAGAAGCCAGAGGCAGATTGTATAATTCCCATTTCCTGATTATATGACATACATAAGCAAAGGGGCAAAGCCTGGGTAGCTCAGTTTACAATTGGATGCAGAGTTTAAAGAGCTGCTCTCAAAATTAGAGCTGTGAAGGGAGAGCATCCTGACATTCTCCTGAAGGATCCCTTCATTTACATCTCCAGTTTGTCATATAATGAGGTTGAAATGTAGCTGTATTTTGTTAACATGAATATGTTTGCGGTGTGTCTGATGCAATCTGGTTCTTATCTTCATCTCGCAGCTCTGAGACACTGGGGAAGAGCAGAAGCTCTTCTCTGGGACCAGTCCCTGCAAACTCTTGGGAATAAATCTCCTGGGATCATTCTTCTGACAGGTCCAGTGTAGTCTCTGCCATTTGTGGCAGTGTCAGATATGCAACGCCCTTTTCCCTGTAGTTTTCTCTTCAGTCCGTTCTTTAGATTTTCCTCCTTTTTTTATGAGACAATTCCTTTCCCTTCTTTCTACTCTTTCTTGCTTCTGACCCTTCCTCCTCTCTTTATTACATTCCCTCTTTTTCCTTGGGACTTTCTGACCACCTCAGCATCGTATCCTTCAACTCTTTGGCTATGCTTTGCTCTGTAGAAAGAAATATATTCCTCTCTTCTTCCACAACCTTCAAAAGCCATTTGCAACCCCCTCCCACCCCAGGCCCACCCCCATTGCATGTCAGGAACCAAAAGATCAGTTCTGAGCATCACCCATTCCCTCAGCCTGGTAGAGGTGTCAGTCCCAAGACAGATTTTCCCCTCCTTTTCCTCAGCTGCCACCAGCAAGAAGGAAGCAGCTTCTTTTTCTGCAGCTTTTTCTCCTGGCTGCCTGAAAGGCTGCCTTTCCATCTTTGCTTTTGCCAAAATAAGCACCAGCTCCACTGCTGATGGTTATTCCAGCAGTGGAGAGCTGAGCCTGCTCTGCTCTCAGCATCACAACCTCTCCATTTCTCCAGCTGCTTTGTCCCTTCATCTGTCTACTGGAGAGCAGAAATTCAGGAGACAGAGGCCTCTTGCAGTGCAAGTGAAATAACTCTGTCCCTTAAAGGCTTATGTCTATTTTGTGGTTGAAAATACTCTGTTTTCTGAGTTCATAATTCTTCCCCCTGCCCCAAGTATTTTAATTAGCAGAGCATCAGTTGTCAGATACTTGTAGAAAGCATATGCTAGGGCAGGGTTTGCACACATGACCTGAAATGGAACTTAGATGGGTGTTGTTTGGAGTTTCTCATCCCAAGTCTCAAACACAGATTTTGCATCTCTGCCCTTTTGCAAAAGCTGAAATGGGGCTGGCAGTGCCCAGGGTGAAGCATGAGGGGAGAGGGCTGAGCCCGAAGCCCACATCCAAATGACCTGCATGCAACTTTGAAAATGCTCATTGCAGGGGCTGGATCCAAACGTCGTGGCTCAGGCCCATCTCCATAAAGAATGAGAGAGAAATTAAACACCCTGCTCCTTTGGCTGACCAAGAGATTATGATATTTTGTAATCATAACAAAAAGAGAGCAGCGGAGCCAAGCTTCGTCCTGGCTGTTCTTTATCCCTGTAAGTAGTGCAGAAAGACAAAAATCAGATGGGATGAGCAAATTTTAGATGGCAAGGCAAATGCAGATGTCTCCTCCTGAGAGAGGAGCTCCTTGCAGCTGGTGGCTGCGTGCTGTTCACTGCAGAACTGCACCAGCTCTACGAGAGGGGAAAAGGTCCTGCTCCTCAGCATTCCAATGCCAAGGATCGGCCAGGGCCACCTTCTAGGCTCCAAGCAGCTGTGCCCTTTATTTCCTTAACTTTTCCCCTTAGCTGATTTATAATCCACTTTGCAATCCAGCTTGTAGTAAACCATGCAGAAGGTGCCATTACAGGCGTAGGATAGAACAGCCTTTCCTGAAGTGCAGATGCTTTTCTNGAAGGATGGGGACACCCTCAAAAGGCATGATTGAAAATATGTCCTTTAGTTGGGCATACTAGCCTGGAGAAGAGGAGACGGAGAGGAGACCTTATTGCCCTCTACAACTACCTAAAAGGAGGTTGTAGTGAGGCTGGTGTTGGTCTCTTCTCCCCAATTGCTAATGACAGGACGAGAGGAAATGGCCTCAAGTTCCATCAGGGGAAGTTTAGGTTGGATATTAGGAAGAAGTTCTTTACTGAGAGGGTGGTTGGGCACTGGAATGGGCTGCCCAGGGAGGTGGTGGAGTCACCGTCCCTGGGGGTGTTCAAAAAACGGGTTGATGAGGCACTTGAGGCCATGGTCTGATGTTTAGGAATATGATGGGATAAAGGTTGGACTTGATAACCCTGGAGGTCCCTTCCAACCATAATGTTTCTATGATATAGGGAGCTGTAGAGGAAAATACTATGCTGCAGTTGCTTCACAGTCTTACTGTTTGTATTTCAGCCCTTGCTGTGTGCTTCACCTTGGTGCTCCAAAACTTGCTGGAAAACATAAAGGAAATGCTTTCGATCTGGTGTGTCCTACAGCCTGGGCTAAATATGCCACTGCTGTGAAGCAGAGCAAGGTGGTTCTGCTCTGCTAGGGCTCCGTTTTTTATGCACATTAATTTATGAGGCACTGGGGGTGCAACAGCAGGAGAGGTGCAGGGAGGTGGGTGTGAGGGGTTGCACAAGAAAGCCATTGCATTGACAGCAGGTGATTCCCCTTTAGGGGTGGCAGCAGGGACAGTCCCACTGCCAGCAGAGAGAGACACGGCTGTAGGGGTGTGGAGGTTGCCCAAGTCAGCCCCAGCTGGCACTTGGCTTCCCACGGGTTTGCTCCCGCTGGGGCTCTGCTGGGGCTGCTCCCCACTTTGGTGCTGGCACCTTCCCTTCCACCCCCTCCTTTCCCTTCCCTTCCCCTCCTGGGTTTTGCGTAGTGGCTCCTGTGCTGTGTGTATAGAAGAAGGTTCTGTTTCTTGTTCTTTTGCAATACTAGTAGCACTTGGTTTAAATTTAATTTTCTTCTTTCCAACAAGCATTTTTTGGCAGTGCCTTCTTTGCCCTTCAGCTGTTTTAAATGTTTATTTCTCATTTTGCACGTGTTTGACAAAGACAGCACTTACACAATTCCTCTCTGAATAATCCCCTTTCTCCCTGGAGCCAATAAAATAAAGAGATTATAAAATGAGACACGGCACTTCTGTGTTAAGCATCTAGGTTGCTCATCTTGTTTCTCTGCTTTAAAAGACAGTGCTGGGGTATGGAACCCTGAGAGGATCTATGGTCCAGCAACCCAGTGATGCACTACCACCTCCTTCCAAATGCCTTTTTTGCATGCTGCCATTTTTCCTGACACATAAACTCAGCTTTTGGGGGAAAAGAAACTAGAACAAAGTACCCAAACTTCAGTTTATAGCCCGTACTTACTTTTCCTCTCGCTCCCTAAGGCCTTGAGACATAATTAAGAGGTATGTGCCCACCCAAAACAGCGTGGGCTGAAACAACACTATGTGGGGTGCTACCAGGGCAGTCACTCTTCCCAGCATGGCGATGAGAATGGGCATTAACAAGTGCACGTACACAGGGTGCACAGTGATTTACCAGTGAGATAAAATGCTTCAAGACTCTGCTGCTTTTAAGCAGACAAATACTTTGTGCACGGGCATAGATTCCTCCGAGAAAACCATAAGCCTTCCAATGAATTATCTCATCCAAACAAGTCACCGGTGACTAAATGACCAAGTATTTTCTTTAAGTTCTGTGTTATTTATATTTAATCCACCTGTTACACAAAGAAATAGGTCTGAAACAAACCCCACTGTACAGGGAAAAGGGCTTTAACAGGCAAAATCTGTTTGAGTATTTAGGGTAAAATAATCCCAAGACTTGTTCCAAATTTAATCCAAGATTAAACCTGATGTAGAAAGAGAAAATCATATAATCATAGAATAGTTTGGGTTTGTAAGGGACCTTTAAAGGTCATATAGTTTCAACCCCCCTGAAGTGAGCAAGGACATCTTTAACTAGATCAGATTGCTTAGAGCCCTGACCAACATGACTTTGAATATTTGAAGGGAGGGGGCTTCTACCACCTCTCTGGGCAACCTGTTCCAGCATATATATATTTTACTTTTTAAAAATATTTTAATATTGTTTTAATTTTCTTAATTTGTTAGAAATGGGAGCAATCCAATACTGGAAGAAGTGGGCCATCTTTCCTTCCCATAACTCCTGTCTGCCCCCATGTGCTATTTCTTCACGTTAACCCTGTAAGTCAGTAGGCATTCAGTGTTACAACAATAACACAACTGCTCACAACACTTTGCAAGGGGTTTTAAAAGCAACCCGAGAAGACGGCTGCTTTCTTTTCCACTTTACAAACTATGAAAAGAGTCATCATATAAGTAATGCATCTCAGGAACTGTAGGTTGACTCTTGGGGCCATGTTTATAGCACAGATTTAATTCACTCAAATTCTTTGTAAATTTGGCAAAATTGGTCTGGTTTGGAATTCTAGCCTGAGCCAATAACTCACATTACAATAAACAACTCCTGCATTTTTCCTGTCTGCAAATTGAGTTAGATGCACCCACTGTTTGACTACTTCTTCAATTTCTTTGGAGGGGAAATCTTCTTTTTGCCAGTCGTGAATGCTTGAAATTTGCAGCTGCCTTGTTTGTCACGTTACAAATATGGGCTGAGCTGCTGCCATCGGTGGAACTCTCCTGGATTTCACTAGACCCAGGTTTCCCCCACAGGATATTTTCTTTCTTCCGCCATCTATCTAACTAATTGCTATAATGAGATTTGCAAAGGACAAGCATAAAAGTCAACTGCGGAGTCCAAAGTGAGCTGTTACCTGAAATTCACCTTCCAGGGGCCTTCTCATGGAGAAGGCTGGAGTGCTGAAACGTACAGGGAGAATGAACACAAGAGGCCTGCAAACGTCGTTAAGTCCAAACTCAGTTTGGAGTTCAAATTACCTCACAAAGAAGGATATTTTTTCTTTCAATATTATTTCAGCTCTGCAAACTTCATACTGCAAAACCACCCATGCAAAAAAAAAAAAAAAGAGAAAAAGATAGGAAAATGTATGGGTGACGTGACAAAGTTTGCTAGACACTCCATGCACCTGAGAAAATGAGCTGGGAAAGTTTCCCTCCCCAGATCAGCCCTGGAGTGAGGTACTGCTGGGCAGAGATGGGCAGAACCCCACCAGCCCTCCCTGTGGCTGTGGTCCCTCATGTCCCACATCGCTGGGCACTGTATGCCCTGTTCCCATCCTGTTTTCCCAGTGAGATCCTGGCGCAATGCGTGCAGGAGGTCAGCTGTGACAGCTTTCCCAAACCAAACATCACCTACTTGTTTTTTACAACAGATATTCGGAATGTCATCTGCTTCTCTTGCTTCAAAAAGCTTTGTTAAATTATTGACTTGGCCACACTGTAGCCGAGAGAAAACTGAGCCTGTTCTGACGCTGAGATTCAGCATACACTTTTGTCTTGTCTTGAGTATATGAAGACCTTTAGCAGGGCAGCCATGCTCCCCAGTAGAGACTGTAAGCCTGGCATAAATTTCCATTTTAATGATGCCATCTGTTATTAGTATGTTTATCAACTCCCGAACAAAAGTATTTCCCCCATGCTAAACATCTGCAACTCAAACCTGTCTGGCAATTGTTGTCTTCACCTTCCAGGTCCTTCGTTTTTGCAACAAGAATATTTGGCTCCAATTTAGTGATTTCCTCTGTGAACCCTGAGCTCTGGCAGACAGGAAAAAAAGGTCGTGTACCTTGGCAGGCTCTGCAGGCATCTTCTCAAAGCCCTGCATCGTACTGCGTCACCACCACTGGGATGGAGCTGTGGCAGGAGACTGAGAGAGGAGTGGTATGTACCCTGCTCAGCTAACCAATTCCTCTGCTAGATCAGAAATAAAGATACTGAGGTGACCGGACTAAAATCATCTGCTGAATGAGTACTTTGTCAGCAGCTCTTTACTCATCTCTTATGTTTGTGCTTTGGCTTTGCCAAGGAGTAGTAGATCTGGGGACCTCAAGCAAAGAGGAAATTGCTACAGCAGAAGGGTCAAATATACAAAGCAAAGGTGTTTTCCTCTGTAAGTCTGCAAGTCATAGAATAGAGGTGGTCACAAGAAGCATTAGACAACTCCTTTTATTAGATATTGCATTCTGAAGTCTCCATTCTATCCAAATGATAGTGGAGTGAATACTCCCTTCCTAAACGAATTAGTGAACTTGAACCAATATGTGGAGGTGGTCACAGCTACAGAAGAAAACAGGTTGAGCTTTGCTGGGTGTTGTGGCTCATTGATTTGCTCTTTCACTTGTTTGTATCATGTGCATCCTGGGTGACCAAATGATTTATGGGTCAAACTCAAAATCAGTATGGACATCTCCTCCTTCCCCTCCCCTCCTCGGTCTGCTTGAAAGCATGATGAAAGTGTTTGTGTCCGGGGCAGAACTGGACAAATGTGTTCATATGCAGGTGAAAAAGCAGTGGTTGGTATTCCTAGAAAGCTCTGAAGGGTGAGAAGCTTTTCTGATGATAAAATTTAGGTAGGGGGATTTTTTAATTGTGAAAGATATAGAACTGTCAAGATCTTAAATCCTGGTCTTTAGGTATCACGGAATTTGCGTCACTCTTGGAAAGAGTTACTCCCTCCATCCTCGTTGTGCAACATAAATGAGGCAGCAGTGGCTTCCTTTACTTTCCCTACTGTATTCCTGATTTTTTTTCCAATATTAAGTTATGCTGGGCCTTGGGATTCCTCCTTCTAAATCTGTGGGTATGTTGTGAATAAGTGAATGAGGTAACATGTGGCTTGGGTTCTGGGAACAATTTTCAAATGCTGAAAATTATGAAGCTCTGGAATAACGTGCTAAGGAGAGCGAGTAGAAAATGCTGCTACTTTGGGCCCCTTACAAATCAATTGTACAAAACATTTGAAATGGCACGGCAGGGAACGCTTCCACCTTGGTGTACGTGGAGGCTGCAAAAACACCTAATTGTCTGTATAAGTGAAATATTTAACAATAAAGCGATATTTGCATTTATTCATACCCAGACTTGGTTCTCCCTCTTCAAAACGAGTGAGAATACCAACACCCACTAAGTTCCAGCAATTAAGTTTTGTAATATCTGTATTTATGGAATCCTTATATTGTATAGTGCACCACAATTATCAGATCCTCGTGGGTGTATGTATTACAAAATCTCAGTAGCTATTTGAAGAAGTGTATATTTTTGTTGAAGAGACACGTAGTTAAAGTACTGCATATCAGATGTTTAGTTCTTGGAAAGTGTCTCGCCCCAGTGAGCTGCCATTAGTAGCAGCAGTCTTATGTGCCCTGAACTCTTAGGACACAGTAAGAAGGATTGTGTTTACACGAACACCCCGTCTCATGAGCAATCCCTCTGGTTTCCAAGTTCTGCAATGGTGAAGTCAGTTTTCCAAGATTCATGAAGTAGAGTTGGTCTGATACAGAATCACAGAATAGCCTGAGTTGGAAAGGGACATTAAAGGTCAACTGGTTTAACCCCCCTGCCTTGTACAGGGACATCCTCCACTAGATAAGGTTGCTCAGGGCCCTATCCAACCTGGCCTTGAATGTTTCCAGGGATGGGGCATCCACCACTTCTCTGGGCACCCCAGTAGTCCAGTACAATACTTGCAGAAATCCATGAAAAGCTGGACTTGCTGCAGGCACAAGTAGAACTGCCTTCTGATGTCAGCCAGACCTTCAGCATGGTGTCATGGTGGTGGCCACATAACACCCTGAAGGACCGCAGTGGTGCCCTCCAGACACACGTTCATCTTCTGGTGAGGAACAGCAGCTGCTGCCTTGCTCCTAGGGAGCCCAGGGCTGGCAGTGGGACATGACCAGGGACCATGTGGGCCAGCTCATGGCCTCGCTTCCTCCTTCATCCGTTGGGTTTCTCCTCCTCAGCCAAGTGGGATCTGCTGTGGTGGTGAGAAGGTCATACTGTGGTTGGACCAGCAGCAAAACTGTTTCCCCCCTTTTTTAAATCTTGCTTTTGTGCATTCTCTGTGTGTATGTAATTCAGACAGTATTCATAATGAAATGTTCAAAATGGAAAAGTGAAATACTTTTGAAATTACCCAGGTTTCTTCTTCACCTCAAACAAGTGATGGGCTTGACCCTGAGTTGCACAAAAAAGCTGGCTGTCCAAGAAGTTTTTTGTCACCAAAGAGTTTAATACAAAAATATTTGCCCATCTATGAGCAGCACTTTCTGCGTTTCTGAAAGCAATCATGTATTGGAGGAAGCATTTGCTATTGAAAACTAAGTGAATTCAGGTTCCTCAGACCTGAATGTCTCAGAAAAACTTACAGTTTGGAAGTGTAGGGTTTGCAAGGACGTTTGCAATTTTGGCAACATCTTCCAGCTGTTTGTGGTAACTGGCCTAAAATCAGTGCTTGCTGCAAGTTTAATAAAGCTGATGTGCAGCTTGTTTTCTTTACCTTTGCAAACCAGCTATATTCTTTACTAATACATGGATTTTCCATCTGGCCTCAAAAGTTTTGGTAACGTTAGGTTGTGGTTTTCATATTTCTCCTTTCTCACTGAGGAGGTATCACACAAACCATTCCTCTTCTGTGTAGGCATAGCAGGTGCAAGATGGTTATTCGATTGAAATTCTAGTATGTATATGCTTTTAGTTTTCAAGTTCTCCATCATTCTCTTTCCACTGCCTCACTGTGGCTCCGTAATTGATTTTCCTGTCAGCTCCATCGTTGCCTTTTACTTCCAGTAGTGGCATTTGCTCCTGACTCTTACACACGGCTATCAACTGTATTAAATACAGCACCCCCGTGTCGACTGAGCTGGTTGTGCTTGTTGGAACAGCTCTATGGCGTTTATTCAAGGGTGTAAGAAATTGCTTTTGCAATCATGGCTTGGCAAAGAGTAAACCAGGAAAGAATGCCCAGACGAGAATGAGTCTATCAGACTCATTTTCTTCTTGCTTTTAATGCTGAATTTATTTTGTCAGCTTCTCGAGGAAGTGGAACATACAGCTGTTTGATACTTAGCTGGAAACTGAAACTCATTTACGTTCCTGAAGTAAACAGAAAATCAAACAAAGCCTTCTTCACTTCTTGCTCTCCTCTGAATCTTCTGCTGGCCAAACCCAAGTCCAGTCAGGGAAACACGTACCCTGTTGTCCTAATAAAGCCACCTGGATTTGAAGGTTACTGGAGAAGCCTGGATGTTTAATTGAAATAAAATATTCAGGCTCGGAGACTAAATGGCTCTGCTGGCCCCTTGTGCCAATATGATGTTAGCCTTAATGAACATCCACGTTTCCTTCTGTCCTACCAGAGATATGCTCATTGAATCGCCTCAGGGACTCTGTCTCTCACAAATCTGTCTCCTTTTGCTCTATCTCTTGTATTATCTTTCCAAGGTTTACAGCTTTCCAGGACAAGGTTTAGATACTTTTTACCCCTTCTTGTAGGACACCTCGTGTGCCTTGTAAATAAATAGTGCAGGTCAACGCTGTCATGTTACCTGCTCTGTGCAGATAGCATGGGTGAGGAGTCACTGTGTTTATGGTGGGACACTTGTTGGGAAGGCAGATGGGTCCTCTGGGTCTCTGCTGGCTCTCTGCAAACTTTTGGGTTATGCGTACATATAACTCTTTGGGTTGTACATGCAGCTGAGCTACCATTATGTGCCACCCAAATAAAGTGTCCAGTGTATCTTTGCTTAGATATTTATAACTTCAGTCTGGCATCGGTGTATATTAGAAAACCAGTGTGACTGCTGGAGGTGGCAGGGCTTTTTATGAGCCGGTTCCCAGGCAGAAATGTTTCTGAGGGAGGTAGGAAAGGGAAAAATGTTCATTCAGGAAGAAGGTCTTGCTCAAGGTTGAGCTCCTTTAGATTGGTAGTGGTCATTCAGTCCCAATAATTCCTCCACACAACTTAAAATTAAAACATTTCTTTGTTTACTTCCCATGCCAGGGCCCAAGCTGCTGATTGAAATTGATATAGTAGATCATTATGTTAGGAAAATATCCTGTTCCATATATACTTCTCTTTAATGGCATACGATTAGGAACCAAATAGGAAAAAAAGATCATATTTCCTATCCCTTATCTGCAAAGGTCTTCACTCAGTTAAAATGACTAACTTTTCCATATGGGCTCCAGCTGCTGAACACATAACTGAAATAGAGATATAGGGCATAAATAACCAGCAAGATCGTTTTCTAAAATGCAAACCATTAATATCCAGAATTGGTCATGGAATAAACCTTGCAAAGGAAAAATAAAAAAGTAGCAGCACAGGAAGTTTCAAAAGCAGATTTAAGAAACAGGTTCTCCTAATAATTCTCTGCTAGTGACTTTCCACCTAGGTGAGGTGCAGGGGTTCTCTTGAAGCAGACGGGGGAACCGTGCCACCGTGCCTCCAGCAGAGCAGTGGAGAACCCAGCAGGTACCAAGAAACTGGGAGAGCTGAGGATGGGGCATACACCACCCTCTCCAAGTTTTGCTGGGATTGTGCAGCAGCTTGTGACGTGCGAGTCAAAAACTCAAATCAAGTAGGAGTGCGGAGGCTTTGTCAGGAATGTTTTCTCATATCCTTTTGTGAAACCTAAATGCTTTCCAGACTCAGTCTCCTGCCCTCAGAAGAGGACACCTGAATAAATTCCAGCATTTTTAGACAGTAAATTTTCACAGCATTAGCCATGCAAACTCAGCTCCAGGAGAGATTAGGAGAATGTGTGGAGGTGCATTTGGTTTATGAATATTTTATTTTTATCCCTTTTCAGTTACAGAATCCTTATATTGCCATATTCTATCATTGCAGATTTAGTGTTGGATGGTATGAAAACTTTTGATTTAGAGTTCTATCATGATTCTTCTGAAGTTCTGCTATCACAGATATAATATACCTTTCCAGCATAACTGCTACATAACTTACAAAGCTATATAAATCAAATTTTCACTCTCAAATTTGATAAGTGGAAAAATTCATCCTCTTTACTGTCCTTTTCAAAATGAAATATTTCAAATTTACTTTCATCCTTTCCCAAGCTGCCCTATTTCAGTAAAGTTGTGTCTGAAACTTTCAGCTGCCACATAGTGCTTGCCTATTTTTAGAATGAGGGACTGATTCCAGTACCTGTGTGGCAACTGATGCTTTAATGGTAACACTGCTACATAAAGCACTCCAGGTCTGCTAAGAGCAGAAACGTTTGTTTGGAAGTCAATGGGAAATGTAGTGTTTGTCAGTGCTATGAGGTAGACTTCAAACAATAAATGACTTCAGACAACAGTGATTATGCTGTAGAAGAGAATATATTTACTGTACCGGGAGGCAGTTGTATTTCCAAGGTCAATATTTTCCCTTTTGCTCTGTACAGAACCTGAAGAAATCTTTTGTAATTTAAAATTTGAAAGAAATGTTGACACCAATTCTGCTGCCTGCTGGTTTTGCATGTCAGTTAATCTGTTTTAGCAATACCAAGTGTTTAAGTTGAGTGTCAGGCTCGTTTTAGACCCTTCAGTCTTCAGTTAAGGAAATCTTTGCTGCTTGGTTTGGGTTTGACTGGTTTTGTTAATTTACTTGGTCACTTGTTTGGAAACAAAATCAGTGCTTTTAAGGAACAAGCTGACACACACAATTAACAAAGTGCCAAAAAATAGATCGCTAACTACTGAAAAGGCACACAGCTTTTTTGGAAGTGGGGGTGTGTGTGCCTTGGCTTTAAAACATCTTCTCCTGACAATTTTTTGATCCAGAAGTAACAAACATTACTTCATCACTGGCAGATCCCCATCACGATTATCTTTAAGAAATCACCTCTCCAGTCCCACCATGGAACAGCGTGGCTGGGTAGCCAGAAAGCTGTGAGAGCCTTTGATGAGAGGCTAATAGATGCTTATCCTTGAGGCAACAGGCAAATTTATGGGCATGGTATAGATAAACCTGAGGAAGCTTTCACCACCAGTAGATCAAGACGGGCAGCTCTGGTTTGCTCCTGGAGCAAGAATACTGAAGGCAGTCTAATGCACTGAATGCTCCTACATGATGAGCAAGGCCTTCCCTGTTGAGTAATTAAGAGAATGTGCAAAGAGTATGTTTTTCTCAGTGAGATTAAGGGATCAGAGTTGACACATGCATGGGACAGACGTAGTGATCAGCCCAAGTCATTCTTGCAACACCACAGAGTCACTTCTTCGTCATGCTCGGTGCGGTCACGTTCCTCCTGGAGTGAAACCCCTTAGGTCTGGGACAATTTTGGGTTGCAGAATAGTCCCAGACCTTGCACTGAGAAAGCTGTCTCCCTGTTCCTCCCAGGCACGATCTGTGCACTGTCAGCCCCAGCGCAATGACAGACCACAAAAGCTGCTTGGAGGCCTGAAGGGACGTTGTCCCCGAGGTACTTTTTTATCAGGCTGTTTCAGGGCACCGTGCATGATCTCCAGCTTCAGAAGGGACCAGGGTGGCATACATATGACATTCTTGTGTGTGACTATACGCACACACACACATATATGTACACAAACACATATATACATATATATAAATATATTAGTTCTGGTTATTTAGCTGCTAATTGTATGATTAGCAAAGGACAATGCTTTAAATGAATCCCTTGTGTAAGCACATTGTGTTTCAGGAAGTTATACCAGTGATAATTAGGGCCCCTGTTCATTTCTCCCAGCCTTCCTATATGATTAGGGAGGGAAAAGCAGTCCCCAGCCCAATTAAGTATTCCAGCTGGGAAAAGCGTGAATGGCAGAGGCCATTCTTTTCTTGAACTCGGCCGTCTCCTCCTTAATTATTATAAACATATTAGTTACAGTAGTTTGTTTTGGAAGGTAAACAGAAATAAAACATTATGAAAAGTGATACAGTAGTGGAGACCACAACTATGTCCAACTCTGTCTGTGGATTCCCATAAATGTCAATATTTTCATTAGATGACTGGTGTTCTTACTGAAGTGGCCAGTGCTCTTCCAGTAATTCATTATTTTCTCTCTTGTTCTCCTTTGAATGTGAGCTGCCTCCTGCTGTTTGTGCATCCAGTCCAACACGGTGGCTTGCTCACAGCGTCTGAAATGCCCTCACGTCAAGATCAGAAAACAAAGGAAATATTTCCCCGTGATCATAAGAAACTGTGCTGGGAAAGGCTTGCCAAACAGCAGCCTTTTCATGAGCTGGGATTGATAGTGATAGCTTAAAGCTGGCAAAATCCTACCCACGCCACGTTGGGTAGGCAGTAGGGGTGCTCATGTTGGAGACACCCCAAATCCAGCAAGGATGGGTGTCTGCATCTGCATGAAGAGCAGGCAGGAGACTGCCTGCCCCAGGCAGGGCAGGGAGCCCGGTAGAAAGCTGCTTCTAGAGTTCCATTCAGCAGCAGCACTGGCTTCTGTTCCTTTGGGAAAGGTGCATGGCCAGAGTTTGCGGCACCCTGGAAACTCACATTGAAATTGTTTGTGTGTCTCCCCAGCCTCAGCTGCTGGAGGTGTTGGTGAGCACAAATTCAAGTCATCTTCATGATTTTTTTTAGAATCATAGAATCATTATGGTTGGAAGGGACCTCCAGGGTCATCAAGTCCAACCTTTATCCCATCATATTCCTAACCATTGGACCATCAGACCATGGCCTCAAGTGCCTCATCAACCCGTTTTTTGAACACCCCCAGGGACGGTGACTCCACCACCCCCCTGGGCAGCCCATTCCAGTGCCCAACCACCAGAAGAAAGAACTAGTTTTACTGACATCAATCCCTGGTTTTGGCACCTAAGAGTTACAAGGCAGGATTTTTCCTATAAATGTAAGATTTTAAATATATATTCCCATCAATAAGAAAAATCCACTCTGAAAAAATAATTATCTTTCCCCTTCAAGCTGTAATCAATTATAAACTCAGGCGTTCCAGCATCAGTTCAATACAATATTAATATATTTCTAGAAAACTGTAGACTTGAGTAACATCCAAAAAAAGCATAACAGTCTAACTATAATATCCTTGGGAGGGGGAGAAAATGTCTAGGGAAATTTTGTTCATTTATACAGTACCTGCAAAGCCTGAAATTCATTCCTGTAATATATGCAAATTGTAGGGGAGCCTTACCTTGATTAGGACCAGTATCATATGTATGTGTCTTAACATGTCATGTCAGGGAATAGCTGGGTAGATAGACTGATCAATCAATCAGTCATACAAGGGTCTGGCAGATCCTGACCTGGGTCACCAAGTTTCAGGTGCTGCAGGCAGTGCTGCTGTGCACATTCACCCTCATGCTGCTCTCTGCATCCTCTGGGCATGTTTGGTGGAGTCGTGCAGTCAGTCCCCATGCATCCATTCCTCCAGTCACCCTGTGGCATCTCTAACAGAGCAGATGTCTGCCTTCACTCTTGACATGTGTCCCAAATGCACCTACTTTATTTGCCAGAGGTTTGGAGCTATCAAGGAGCTTGATATTCATTCAATATGATACACATTGATATACATTGTTTGAGATATATGTTCATTACAAATCCACTCCATTTCATGTTTTCATTCCATTTAGCATTTCTGAGGTGTTTTCTTTCAAAAGCTTTAAGCTGCCTCTATGCCTCTGGGGGACATCCAGGTTTCATATCCATGTGTTCGGATGGAAATAACATTTGAGTTGAAGATTCATAGTTTGGTCTATGAGTTGCTGATTTGGCCTTTAAGATGTAGGTTTTTCAACAACCAAATCTTTTTTAAACTGGTAAAGGCAGCTGCCGCCCTGCCAATTTGTGACCTTATTTCCTTCTGGCTGTCCCCATTGGCTTGCATGTTGCTGCCAAGGTATGTAAATTGACCTATAGGTATTCCCTTGCCCTCTAAAGTAATTCTTCAGCTCAGAGCTGCTGGGCCTCTCATTAGATTGACTTTAGAAAACTGATTATGAATCCCATCTGTTTGCAATTAAAATTAATTTGTTGTGATTACATGGGGAAATGTTGTTACTTTTGTACGCTCTGGCTGCTGCACGATGCAGTTGATTTTCAAGATTTCTCTCTGTTTGATGCCTGTGCGTGCTCTCAGCTCGCCTTCTCTGCTACCAGCTTCAGGGGAAATATATGCAGCAACCCTCACAGCATTTCTTTTATCTTGCTTAATTTAGAGTAGTGGTCTTAATAAGATGGTAGTCAAAATTATTCCGGTTTACTTGCAAAGTTATTTCCTGATATTTCTGAATTTATCTCCAATTTAAAAATAAAACTTGGCAAGTAGGAGTAAAAAAGAAGATAATGAAAGGAGCACATATATTTCTTATAGTCAGATGTGAACTAGAGGTAGTGTTGATACATCAGGTTGAATTTGTCACCTCTGAGTATCCAATACAAATGCTTTGGTGTCTCTTACCTGCAAAACAGCCTTTCACACACCACTGCTGGAAAAAACATCAGTTTTTTTGGTTACAGTGGTACTTCCCCTGACCCAATCCCCTCACAACTGTGCCACCGGTAGTATATTAAATGCTATATATTGTGGTCTTCCTTACTTGTTGGGTTAACAAAGCCTGTGTGTTTCTTTGGCTTGATGGGCAATCCCAAATGTCAGCTGCCATTTGAAAAAGTGTGTGTCCCAGGCAGCAAAATGGTGTCTTCAACACCCTGAGCTGAACACAACTTGCTGGGCTCATGGGATGAGGGAGATGAGGATGGCAGGAGTTGCTGGAGCCCCTTGGGTGCCCCTGGGGAGCTCTGGGGCTCTAGGAGATGGCTCCTGCCCTGCATGGGAGCAAGCGTCTGCTCGGGAGTCCCACTCGGTCGGTGGGTTGAGGTGACTCATCAAAGCTGGTGTGTTATGTGGTTGCCAGGGTAACAAGATAATTGAAGTAATGACGTTGGTAAAGTCTCATGTTGATATTCAGCATGGGAACCTGCCTGTCATTGGGCAACCCGAGGCACGCCTGTTGTAGCCACCTTTGCTGGAAACCAGAAATGCATTTTCAGTACAAGGAGTGCATATTCTAGTAAGAGTTTTGGCTTTGTTTGATTTTCTTTTCCATTTCACAGGGCACCATGCTTTTTTTTTTTCTCCAAGTAAGTCAGTTTTTGCCTTGGGTACCCCTCTGAGACTCGTTGCAGATCCAGCAGCTGCAGATCTGGTTCTCTCCTTCCATTCAAATCAACATTCCTGTCCTGACTGGCAGAAGCCCTTGTCTCTGGTTTCCGCGGTACCTGCAGAGGCAGGGCTGGTAATGCTGCTGCACGAATGCTGATGCTATCAGCCAAACCTGCTCCAAGAGAAAATGCAGTGGAAAACCCTCCCCCGTTGATAAGAGCATACCTGCAGACACTTCAGAAATGTCCAAATTAGCAGTCAGAACTGGGGATCATGGCAGCAAACAGCTGGGTCTCACCTCAGCTGGCGATAGCCGCGCACATTCCTGCTCATGCGGGTTTGGTGAGGTTTGTTTTCCTGTTTTCCATGAGCTCGTTGGTGTGATGTCCCTGCACATCCCCACTGCCCTATGCTCCCCAGTCCCCCAGCAGCCCCAGCATCCCCACGGGTGGCACGGGGAAGCTTTTGTTCTGTTTTTAGTACACACTGACGGATCTGTACTGGGTATTTCGCTGGAACTAGGAGTATTCATTTCAATCCTGACCCCAGGCAGATTTGGATGTGGGCTTCCAGAAGTGTTAAAACAGTATAGACAGGGTTTAATGGGCCAGACTCCAAGCTCTATAAATTTAACTATTCCCATATATCCAGTGTAACTTACAAGTTGATTAAAACATGTGTGAATTGATTCCTGTAGACTGACACTTCACGGGTGGCTTTAGACTGAGAAATGATCTGGTTTTGCTTTAAAAGTGCCCCGTATCTCATATTCACGGCTTGGAAGTTGTTTTAGAAAAATCTCTGAGGCTGCTGATCTGCTGGAAGGGCTGAGCTGACAGTTTGGCTGGGAGACAACAGATTATTGCTCTCCTTTTATCTCTTGAAGGTTGCAGAAAATGCAAACAATATGGCCAGGAAGAGAGAGCAAGAACCACCAGAAAAGCAGGGCCCAACCCCAGTCCTTTGAATGAAAATTAACTCCAGCCTCAGATGCAGACAAGTGCAGTAATTTTAAAAAGACAGATGCTCCAGAATGGTTCTGGAGACGCTGGAGTGGTTCCTTGCTGGTGGTAGTATGCCCACGCTGATCACCTCAAAAAGAAATAGACCTTTTGGCCCCTGCATTAAACCTACTCCAAATGATCCTTTGCCCCCAGAGAGAGTACCTGGTTTTAGGGGAGACTCATGCCTGTGCATATCTTAGACCTTGTGTGCCTATGCACATCTCCTGATGCAATAGTGTGACCTCCTGTGAAGTTCTTGTGTCACTGGCTCCTGCTGAAAAGGTTGTGGAGGATTATAGCATTCTTGGCAAGACATCATGGAGCCAATCTTGATTCCAATCTTGATTTATTTTATTATTTCTTTTTGGGGGGGTCACAGCTAGAAAAGCTTCATAAGCTGCTCCATTGTCCCATGCCTGTAAAGATGTCAGTCAGAGCTATCACCTTCTCCCTATTACCAGTTGCCTCTTGTCTATTATCTTTAATAGCAGTTGCTAATGTTACAGGCAAAGATAAACGATACGCTCCTAAACAAGATTCCTATAAACTTGATTTTGATAATAGAGGAATAAGAAAAAGTGTATAGTTTCAGCAAAAGTTTATGGTGTGCATTTCATTATCCTTGCAGGGAGGCTATTTCCACTCCTCCCTGGTGCCATGCAATACCCAGCTGAGAGACAATCTAATTTAGGTACTGTGTCTCCAGCAGCAGCCGAGGGGCTGTCTCTAAAAGAAAGCAGCCAACACAGCCATGATCATGTGAGGTTGTAAAATTGGGGATTAAACTCAGCCTGAAACTGAATGGCTTGGGATTTTATTTGGAAAATTGGTATTGATCTGGCTTCGTCACTCTGTCACACCACTGGTGGTTTTCAGTTGTCTTTTTGTAGTCTTCTATTTGTAAGGTGTGCAAGAACAAGAAAGACCAATGTAGTGCAAAGGCTGCGATGAAAGTGTGGTTTTGCAACGTGGCATGGTGTTGTTTTCTACAGAATTAGACCCAAGTAGTAATATCAGTTTTTAAAAGGGAGTTATAATGATCTTTGGTACTGTATTTCCCTAAGAAGGAATACAAGGAGCGTGCTGGGGGGTTTATGATTGCTCTGTGAAATTCCAAGCAATGCATTCCTGGGATTTAGCTGGGAAACCAGAGGAGTGTGTACTTGCCGTTTGTGAGTCGTGTTACTTAAATTCCCCATTAACATACATAACTCACTATCTATCTGGATAATCTAGCATGCTGGACTACTTCCAGATAACCCAAACCAGACGGAGGGTTTGGACATTGCTTGGATTACTGAGTGGAAGCCTAACTCCACACCCTTTCTGTATTGCATGGTTTTTAGCTCTTAAAATCTGTTTTTAAATCTTGGTTCTGGCAGGTAATGAGATACGTGCCCAGTCCCAAGCCCAGGAGAAGTCCACAGCATGTCATACTTAAAGCTAGCAACCTGACAAGCCACTGTCGAACTGGGAAATATTGTAGATGAACTGTGCATCTGTTGTGGGTGAGAAAGGAGCTCGTGAGAGCCCTCATTTTGAAGGCTGTCTCTGATGTCCATCCATCAAGCTACTTGTATCTTCCAGCACCTCTCTTTTGGTTCTTTGATTTGCAAGCGACCTGTGTGGTGGCTGGAAGAGAAATTTGGCAGCTGAGTGGCTAGGGTGCTCTCCCATGAGCAAAACTTAAGATGTTTCACGCCAGGTGCAGTGTCATCTCCTTAAATAACATGGGATTTGTCACAGTCTGTGGAAGCAAAACAACCTGGGTGAACCAGCCACTGCCTTTTTGGGGGATGCTGACTTGGCTCCTGTGGATGGGGATTCCTCCTGAGCCCGGATGTTGCCATCAAAAAGTGAACATCAGGGAGTCCTTGTAGTTTTAGCACAGTGAGTGTAACTCCAGGGGGAGCAAAGAGGAAAGTTAGCATCTCTTTAGATTTGAGTATGTGAGTGGTCCCAATAAAACAGAAAGTGCTCTCTAAGCTCAAAGGTCCACGACTGGGGAGGTGCTTAGGCACTATCCTGACTCAGGGCCTCCATCTCCACCACTTCTTTGTGTTTCTCCTACCAGAAAGTCTACCCTTTGTTGTCTGTCCCAATAACCTCTGGAGATAATAGGCTTATTTTATCAATTCTACATAAGAGGCTTGAACTCTGCTACAATTCAGCTTCTATACTTAAAATGACCTGAAAAGCAAATCTCTATTCAAGGTATTTGAAAACAGAAGTAGTTTTGTTTTGTTTTCCCGAGGATCTAATGGAAAAAACATTCGAGCTCTCTTCAGGCATGTGTGTGGTTTCAGATTAGTGTATTAATCTTCATTATCTAAATTAATGAAATTTTTGTATTACATAAATGTTTATATAATGTAATCCTTGCCAGTGCTGGAGGTAATGGGTGTTGCCACTGCACAATATTTTGCATTCTTGGATATTTACGTTATTTATTAACATATTGGCTAAAATTCCAAACAAGTGCGTAGCCACACCGTTGCAAGCCTAACCCTGGAGTTTCTGCCTCCTTAGCCACGTGAAAAAGGGAGAAGGTGACAGTGAGCAGAATCAGCTTTCCTATAGGCACTGAGGTCAGAGGTCTAGGTAAGGTGCAGGTGCCAAGTACTGACATGGGAGTCATTTTGTGGCTCTGGTGACCACGCAAAGAGACTCAGATGTTTCGGAGTGCGTGGGCAAGTGCTGAACATATGTCTGACAATGGAAGATATATTTTCATGGTCTCTTCCCTGAATTTCTATATACCCTTTGCAAGGGTTCTGGTTCAGTTCTTGCAGCGCTTTTCAGACCGTGTTACCTGGAATGAAATCTAGGGCCTTTAAAATGCCAATTTTTGCTATTGATAGCAGTGTGCTCTTAATGATTCAAGGAATAATATTGTGAAATATTTAATGCAGCAAGTTAACCATTTCCAGTGGTGTCTGAAATCTTCACATTTATAATTGATGCTATCAGTGCAGTCCTTCCTATTGCAGTGGTTCCTTGGGGGAAAAACAACTGAACCTTGTTTTCCTTTCATTGCATGGAAAAGGGTTTCACTTTGAATGAACCCCCAAAGCATCAGGGCTCCTTGATTTTTACTTCGTGCCCTTCAGCCTCAGAAATATGGCAGAGCTCCATGTGTCAAAAGAACAAAGTTTCTCTGGAGGCTGCCAGCGTGCCCTCCTGAGAGTGTGTGGGTTTCCTGCAGTTTTTCTCAGAGCCACTTTTTAGCCACTTTGCTTCTTGTCCCAGCTGGAAGCAGAAACTGCCAGAAGTGCATGAAAATGAAAAATGGGGAGTGAAATATATTGTAAATCCAAACTTTCAAACCCCAATAAGGCTTAATTATGTTTTCACCCAAAGTGGCTCACCTAATTATTTCTCCCAGGTTTTAATGCTGTCTTCTGCTGCACACATCCACATTCCCCTTAACGGTGCCAGGAACTCACATCCAGATTTATCACTTGAACTTGAAAACATACAATGATCCTTTAAAACCTGCCAATTGCTTGAGAGCTAAATATCCCTGCCTCAGATTAGGAGCACTCTCTAAAGTAACTATGAGGAAGTGTGGGGAACACAGAAGAAACCGTATCTATTTAACTGAGACAGAATTGGCAGATTTTTAGGGTTGTCTCCTCCAGGTGCTGTCAAATAGCACTTGAGGTCCTCACATAATTCGGACCAGAAATGATATGCCATTAAATAAAGCAAAGGGCATGTCAGGGGTAATTTCCTCTTCGTGTTATGTTGTCGTTCTGCCCCATTGCTCCAAATGTGATACATGTCATCGCTAATCATTCCTGCACCCCACAGCACGGCTGTTTTTCCCTTTAGTTCTGTGGTTAGATGGACTGGCCAAACTACACAAGGTTGTGAGTTCCAGTGAGGACATGGCTGGTATATATAAGGGACTGATTTCAAATTTACATATGCAATGGAATGGAAGAGATGATATTCCAAGAGGCATGACTTGGCATTGTCCTCTAGCCAAATGTATTCAATTTTCAGTATTATTAATAAATTAACATCCTTAATTTGTAAGAACTCTAGTAAATTTTTAATTGTGCTCTGATGGCTCCTTCTCCAACTTGCTCCCCGTGAAATCCTTTCTTTTTCCTGTGCATGGATGGATGGATAGATAGACAGACAGATAGGCTTCTGTCCACCTCCTAAAGTCAAGGTCACTGTGCCCATACTCTTCTGCACTAGCAGCACAGCCCTTTGATTTTTTTAAGGAACTGTGTGAGTGAAAGGGAAGCAGAAGGTGCAACAGAGACTTGTGTGGTTGATGAAAATTAGAAGTTCGGTTATTTTCTAGGCCTTATTTTCCCTTCATCTCAGGCATCTGTATCATTAAGTGATGCTGACAGTTCTACTAGAGGTGTATTTCTTTGCTGTACAGTTTGCATAAATGGGTCCCCTTTCTAAAGCCTGTACTCTCTTATTCTTAATTCTGTGTTTATTATGATTACTTTGTGGATCCTCCCTGCGTTCATTGTTCATCCTGCTTGGAAAAGCTCCTATTCCTGCAAAAACTGCAGGGATCTTGGTGGGCGACCTGTGTGTATGTGGTGAAGTTTAAATGCCACTAAAATGGGAAGGAATAATAAAAAACCATCGATCTGACAGTCCGAGACTCTCCCCTGGCAAACCACAACGTAAGCATAAAACTCAGTGTATACCAAAGGATTAAGACTTATGTTATGGAGCCCATTAATGCATGATTATATATGCATATAATCATATATATGATACATCATATATAGGCATATAATCATATATATGATATAATATCAGTGAGATGAATCCCTAAACCCAGCCCCAAATCTCCATGCATGAAGTTCCTCCTCACCCAGGTGCTGTGATGCTCACAAACCGCATCCTTCCCTACACCTTTCCCCCTAAAAAAACCCCCAAAAAACCCATCATCAACATGACTTCCTCTGCTAACTCACATATAAACAGCGACCCTATTTATACTTCCCAGCAATCCTTCCTGTTAGTAGCAGGATTACTAATTGCTGGCTTACGGCTCCTTCCTCCCCACAGCAGTCCCGACCAGGGGAGCCTGGCTACCCTCCAGGATTTCCACCATGGAGGAGACAGGCATTTCCAGCCCTGCTCCTGCAAAGCCAGCTCCACCCACACCGGAGCCAGGCCAGCAGCAAACCCAACTGGTTTTATTTTTCCCAGCAGAGGCGCAGGTCTGTGTTTGCACAGCCTCACGGTTGGTGCTTGCACAGGGGTGGGAGTTCAGGAGGTGACCTGGCCCCTCACCTCCTATTTCTGTTTATCCCAGAGCAGAACCGAGGGTTCCTATCAAGCAGCCCTTAATTTGGGGAAATGATGTGTGGTTTCCTCTTGGAAACTCTTCATTAAATAGTCTGCGTAGGATTTGGAGTGGGTTTGTGTTTATCTGAAGGCAAATGTTCTTTGCCTGGGGGTGGACAAATGGCAGGGTAAATTAGGGGACATGAGTGTTCACTCCAGAATAAAAACGTCCAGTGCCAACTCTACCAGCCCCTGCATAAGGAGATCAGAAGGGCTGAGATCCTGCATGTTTTCCGGTTTACCCATTTCTGATTTGAGCATCTCATTTCTATCTTAATGCATATTGTTGATCGAGGAAGCCTGCTTTCCTTCACCTTCGGGAGACAAAACACTCTGGAGCCCAGAAAGTAACAGTCCTTATGAGTTCACCATGGGCAGAAGGGGCCGGGTTTTGTTTAAAGGTGTAGTTTTTCAAATGGGATTTGCACTCCCCTTACGTCCCTCTGTCTTCATGTTTTTGTTTCAGTTTTCTTTTCCCCTCAGGGTTTTCCACTGACTGAATTGTCTAAACACTTTGACCGTGACTGCCAAATCATAAATACTTTCCTTCAGAGATGATAATCTAGATAAAACACTTGACTAGCTGCCTACAGAGGAGGGATGCGCAGCATGCTGAGTTCTTAGGGCCTTTATTTATCATCTAGAATTGCTTAATTATTAGCGTTACGACAAAGACTTGGTCTTCTCCCAGCGAGCTGGGAACAGACGTGGTGATGGGCAGGAGGGAGGACCATCCTTGCAGGCAGCATTGCAGCACGGGCAGAGCTGGGGGGCACGTTGCCCCCCCCCGTTGCTCGCAGAGTTTGCCACTGAGTTTGGGGCCACCTTGCCCTGGGGGTGGCACTTGGAAGAGGGAGGAAAAGGCAGGGAAACACTATGGCTTGGCCTGTTCTGCTCCCACTCTGCCTCCAGCGCCAAAGAACTGCTTCCACCTACCTTTCTAAAGGTGACTTTCATCAGGGGGAAAAAAAAATATATATGGCAGGTTTACAGGTATGTAAACACCTTGTTTTACAAACAGTAATATAAAAGCCTGACTTGACCTGACAGCTTTTCTCTAAGGAAAATATTCCCTGTCTATAATGAATCTCCTGTCACTAATTCCTGTTTCCAGAAACAAACAGTTCTGTTCCAAGAATGTGTTGCACAAGCGAATTCATAACAAAGTAATCAGGGAGAAAGCAGGTTCCTTATAGCAGAGCTGTTATAAAGCACTGCAGACACGGGTATTTTAATCTTCCAAAGTGTCTCTATCAGTACTTCCCTTCCTCGGAGCAATTTGGACCGAAATGACAGCAGCAATAATTGAAGGATGAGTCACTGGCTATATTGGAGGTGAGACATCATTGCGGAGGGAAGGCCAAGAAACAAACCTTAAAAACGGACCCGTTTTTAGTCTGCTGCTGTGTCTCTCATCCTCACAGGCTGTGTAACGGCACCACGAGTGGCACCAGACTCGGGGCCCCCGGTGCTGCTGCTCCATTTTCATGTTTCCCCTTCACCTCCAGGCTGACTCCTGTCATACGTGGTCTTCATCTCCGAGTTCATTGTTTTATACCCATATTAGTCACATAAACACATTTTTTGAGTGTACTCGAAAAATTTGTTACTTGAAATATTTCACAGGATGCTAACCTAGGCCATTTGGGGATCTCTCTTTCCCTGTAAGAGTCAACCTGGTGGTATGTACAGACTAGGGAACGGGGGGCTGGAGAGCAGTGCAGCTAAGCGGGACCTGGGGGTCCTGGGTTGATGGCAAACTGGACATGAGCCAGCAGTGTGCCCTGACAGCCAGGAGAGCCAACCCTGTCCTGGGGTGCATCAAGCAGAGCATGGCCAGCCAGTTAAGGGAGGTGATTGACCTCCTCTACTCCGCACTGGTGTGGCCTCACCTCGACTACTGGGTGCAAGTTTGGGCTCCGCAGTTCAAAAAGGACATCAAACTGCTGGAGCACGTCCAGAGGAGGCCACGAGGATGGTGAAGGGCCTAGAAGGGATGACCTATGAGGAGCAGCTGGGGTCACTTGGATTATTCAGCCTGCAGAAGAGGAGGCTGAGGGGATGACCTCATTGCAGTCTATGGCTTCCTTACAAGGGGAAGAGAAGGGACAGGTACCCATCTCTTCACTCCTGTGACCAATGACAGGACTCAGGGTGACAGCAGGGAGCTGAATCAGGGGAGGTTTAGGTTGGATATCAGGAGAAGGTTTTTTACCCAGAGGGTGATTGAGCACTGGCACAGCTCCCCAGGGCAGTGGTCACAGCACCAAGACTGCCTGAGCTCCAGCAGCATTTGGGTGATGCTCTCAGGCACATGGTGTGACTCTGGGGTGTCCTGCACAGGGACAGAGTTGGACTCGATCCTGGAGGATCCCTTCCAACTCTGCATGTTCCTTGACTCTATAATTCAACCATCACCAAAGTTTAGCACAGCATAAAGGAAATAGTTTTTATTTAAGTGTTCTTAATAACAACTATGATTGTGCTGTAAATGTGTTGTGATACTCAGTGAACACCTGCACCGTTGCGTTCGCAATTCACTGTCGGCAAATCCTGGTGTCACAGCCAGCCACAGCGCGGTCCCTGTGCCATGAGCAGGGTCTGAATACAGAAACATGCAGGTGATAATTCCGCCCCTGAGACCCAGATTTGATCTGGGTTTGAGAAGAGAGGTGGGCAACAAACTGAACTCTTGAAGTTGTCGTTGAGATCAGGATCCCACTCTAGACAAAAACGACCACAGGGGCTTAGACGAGGAGTGTGAAATTGAGATTGGAGACTGAATCAGGTTTTTCAGGACTTCACTTTGCAGTCTTATCACTGATGGAGACAGCAGTACTGAGGTCCCAAAGCCCTGGAGTGAGATACAGGGAGAAAATGAGGGAGTTGAAAATGTATGAGAATAAGGAGTGGGACAGGACGAGGAGGGCAGAGAAAGGGCAGGGGAACTGCCTTTTCCAACTGCTGCTTGAGCTTGGATGACCAGAGCAAGTTCAGTAGTCCTGGCAAAATTAATTTTGCCATCCATGACTGGTGAGCTGCTTTTGTGGCACCTGAGGCAGGAGAAGAGGCTGGAGGGAGTGTGGGTCCTGCCTTCCCTGCTGGAGCATGCCAGGGATGTGGGACAAGCCTGGTGCCGCTCAGGCTGCCTGTTCTCCAGTCTGAGCCATTCACTGCCCTGAACTATTAGCTTGAATTTATTAAGCAATCTCCTGATTAGACCAGAAAGGAAGACAACCTGGTTTTCCTGCCACTCATACCTATGCAGAAAGTTAGCATCATTTACTTTTTTTGTCTCAGAAAAGACTTAAAATTCAGACTTTTCCCAGGGTGGGAATCTAGAAGGGGAATTTTATCTGGTAAAAGAGGCACAGGGGGCAGGGAGCTGTATGTACCTGGCACTTTCACGGATGCACTCACCAGCTCTGGGGGCTGGGTCCCAGGAGGCAGCTGATGAATGGTAACGTGATCTATCTTTTGTGTGAGGTGAAGGAGTTTTGGAGCCGGGCAGGGAGAAGGGAGGGCTGAGCCAGCCAGGAGCATGCACCGACTAGCACCAAGGCAGAGAAAACAGCTCTTGGAACCACTTCCATAAATTTTCTTTTCCTTGAAGCATCCGACAGAAAAAGAGAGAGGGGAAGGGAGGGGGGAAAGAGGGAAGGGGGAGGGAGACAGATGGAAGTGTGAACGGAGCCGTAAAACCTTGCAGAAGCGGGATAGGCAATCATTTCACATCTTGGCACAGCCGCCTCCTGCGACGGCTGGAGAGCTTCACTTTTAAGAGCTTGCTGCTCTCCTCCTCTGCCGCCTCTTTCAGAGCTTGCCCGTGGCTCAGGGTTGATCTTGGAGAGCTTCTGAGTGAAGAAACAAATCAATCAATGAAGCCGGAGAACTCGGCAAGCGCGGCGAGCAGGCAGGGACATGCGGAGAAGCAGGGTGGGGAAGGGACCAGGAATCCCCCAGCAGCAAAGCATCTCCGAGTGCAGCAGCTAGGCTTCTCATCCTGGCCACTGCTAGCCCTCGATGGAGCCAGCACAGCTTTGTCCCCTCTCTGGGACCAGTGAGGAGCCCCCATGGGGTCTTGCAACACACCCAACTCCAGACACAACCACAACCAGCACCACGCATGTTTGAAGCAGCCATAACAGGGCCTGAGAAATGGCTCCGTCCTCATGCTCAAGTCCCAAAAAATGCAAACCAGAGCCCTTGTGCAAAAGAGACTTTGAACTTTTATTTTATCCTCTGACACCTTTCTCTTAACACCATCTTTCTGTGCTGAGGAAGTATTTCTTCGCGTTAGGAAAACCTGGATGGGAAGAAAGTCAATGAAAACACATCATTAATCAGCAGATATTTCCTTTTTCAGTTTTGAGTACCTTAAACAACAATGAAATATAAACAAAACCAACTGCTTTCCAGCCTGGGGTAATAACGGCTGGACCATTAACTCTTTCCTTATCCATCATCATCATAACATGCAGTTAGTTACATGGCAGCTCCCAGGCAAACAGCTTCAGAACAGGTTCCTGTTGCCATCCCAGGTTCACAGAAGCATGTGCTGAGCAGAGGGGGCAAAGTGACTTCCCCGGGATCATGGCAAAGGCCTGAGCCAAACCACTCTCAGAGCAATGAAATCAGTTGCGTTGACTGCATCTGGGGGTTTGGGGAAGACCCTGAGTCAGAATGAGGAGAAGCAAAAGCACATCTCTGAATGCCCTCAACGTTTGTCTCTTAGATTAGGTCATAATTTTCTTTTATGTGGGAGAGGGAAAGGGGTGGCAGGAGGCAGAGTTACTGAGGCAAAGCATAAGACTGGTTGAAGCATATAAAAGTGTTAAAGTGCTTTATAATGGTTCTAAGAAGTGCTCGGTGAAAATATTTTGTATCTAATAAATGTATGACTAAGAACGCAATAACATTCACAGAGCCATAACTCCTTCCTTCCAGCAGAGACATCCAATGCAAAACAGATCAGATGGCTCCCAGACAGGGACAAGCAACCAGTTGTTATTGCAAACACCATGGTGACTTCTCAGCTCCCTTTACTGACATTCCAGACAGTAAAGTGGGGGGGCAGAATATGGCATTGCTGATAATCCAGCAAAGACTTAACCTGTCCTTGCTTTCACACCCCTCTGGAGCAATCTAATCCTTGATTTTTCTACACTGACTCAGGTCAGTTGCTGTTAGGAAATCCCAAAGATCATTGTCGTGGGAATTGTCCTTGGAAGCCAAAGAAACCTTCCTAGCTAGACTTTGTAGAAAGTCCCAACGTTAACATTTTAACAGCTGAATGGCCCTAGAAATGTCAAAGAATGGACTTGTGGCTCAGTCAGAGGAGGTTTCATAGTAAGGGCAGACACAAGCCCAGTTCCTGGCTGCAAAAGTCACAGTGTGGTACGATTGTACCACACTCCAGATGCCCAGGGGCTTGGGGGTCACCACTGAGAAGATAGCAATAGGGCTGCTGCTGTTCTTGGGGTAACTTCAGTAGTGAGATAATTTAATTTGTGAATGCTTAGAGATTGCTAATTCCAACCGTGTTGTGAAATACAGGTGCAGAGAGGGAAAGTGAACAATGGTCCACACTGAACTGTCTGTTCCCCACTAGGTGGGTGATGATGGGAAGGGAACGAGGTGCTCTGGAGTTAAAACGTGCAAACAGAAGGCACACAGCATTGAAGGGAGAGGTACAGGGTGCGTTTATTGCTGGAAATAAATGACTGTGTCTCATCTGTAACCTGCTGAGGAGAGCATTGGGTAGCATCCTGGTGATTTGGACTCTAGTCCGTGTTCTGTTGGGTGACCTTGGGAAACTCATCTTCAAGTCTGTGCAAGACAGTCATAGTCAGCTCATCTTTGAACTGAAACAGAAGAATGAATTATTATAGCTGTTATTTTGGTCCTCTCCAGTCATTTTTCTCAGTCAATTCAGCTCTTGTTACCAGGGTGACTGTCCTCTGACAGGAGATGCTGGGCAAGCTTAATCAGGTATCATTTATGAAATGAAGTTTTACTTGTAGTTTAACAAAAGCCCAACTATATTATCCACTGAATCATCACAATGCCAACCTCTTCAAAATTTATGTAGCTTAAACAAACCATAGGCTGTTGCTAAGGAAGATATTATAATATTATAATTATAAGAGTGAAGTGTTGAAACCATTCTCTAACGGAGGCTTTGTTTACTTTTCAGATTTTTCTCAGGTTTATACGGGTGGCATGTAATTTAATTGCTTTTCATAGGTCTTACCACAATACTAATTTTTTGAAAATAGAGGATAAGCAAAGATATTTGTCAAAGGCTACAGAAAATCCTGGAAGTGAGAAGTACACTCAGTGTTTGTGCTGGGTCAAAGCTATGGAGACTTCATTTTGGCACTCCCTGCTTACAGTTTTTTCTGTAAAACACAGGGATTAAAATAGAATATGTTTTATGATGGCTTTTTTCCTTTAACCACACTTGCCTAGTATAAATGAGTGTCTATGCGGCCGATGGAGGAACGAGACACGAGCCTCACTGCCAGGTCGGTGCGTCTCACTTCTCTCTTCTAACACCCCTGAAGGTCACATTTGAAAACCAGGGCAGGTCACATAGATTCTGAAGCTTCAGAAGTTTACCATTAAACAGCATTTAATGGGTATTTATTAATCAGACGATGCGCTTCCTGCGTTACCCAGCCGAGCCGGGCTTCCTCAGCGCAAAATAGTGCTGTGTTTATTGCGTATCCTTCGGGGCAGGGATTTAGTGCTTGGCCAGAGAACAGGAACGGAATGTTTTTGTCATCTGTGACTAACGTGATGACTAAGTGCAGGGCTCCAAATGGATCCCAGATCTACTTGGGACAGCGTGAGGCAGGATATGAAGAAGATAACATCTGAAGCCACTCTTAGCCCCAGTGGAAAGGGGACACAACCATCTTCACCAACCTAATGAAAAAAGGCCTTGGCTGCCAATCAGAAAGCATTTAAAGGCTTTTATGGGGATGAGGGTCCTTTTTGAAGAAATCCAAAGCTAGTAGGACATTGCTATATTTTTAATGAATTTCCTAAGTATCTATCTATGACTTTCATAAGATCTATGAATTGTTGGGGTACATATGTACAGTACAGTGATGATGATGTGACATCACAATGGCCCTTAATCTAAACAAGATGAAAAAATAACAACCAAAATTCGGTGACTAATGAACAAAGGACTCATAAGGAGGTAGATGATGATGGTTATTTTTATTTATTTCTGTTTAGTATTTCTTCTTCCAGATTGCTCACGTAGACGAGCCAGAGATGTTAGATATTAATTCCATTTTTTAGCCTGCTGGGGCTTCTCATGTCATGTGAGAAAGGTTATGTGAAACATTGAGGGATTTTTGAAACTCTTTTACATCTAATAATAATAATATTAATAATAACATAGTAGAAAATAAATTAAACCTAACTTTTCAACACTGGTTGCATGGGGGTTTTTTTGTAGTGGATAGAAAGAGACTTCAGTACATTATCAGAAGTCCACCACAGAACAGGGGCAACTAAAAACTTATTGTATTGGGAAAAGTCTGAATTCTTCACTCTCTCTCTCTCTCTCCCCATTTTTCCCACACTCTGGCCCCGTAAGTTAGGAAATCTCTGGGATAAATAGATAGACTATGTTGCAGGACCATTTATAGGCGAGGATCTTACGCACACACTCCAAAGAAAAAATGATTGTTTAATATAATACTGCAGTGCTGTAGGAAATGCACAGAAGGTGTTGACCATCTGTTGCTTCTCTGTCCCTAGAGATGAGCAGAAGATGCAGCTTCTTATCAGGTGGGGACGTTCTGATCCTTAATAACACTTTTGTGGTGACTCTGTTTTTTAAATAAATTTATACTCCTGCTTGAAAAATTTGACGTGCGAGTTAGGCAGTGCTTGAGATTTTTGTCAGATGTTATTACCTTCGCTGTGAAAGTATGTATATGGCTCTGTGCTCTGCATAACCCAGGCCTGTGTAATGATAAAATATTTAAAAATATGCAGCTGGGTTTTCTTTACCTTGGCCTTATTAAGTGTAGAAAATAACCACTCGTGCTTGTGTTGAAGGAAAGTGTTTCTTTATGGGTTCGTGAAATAAGCCATTCAAAACCACTAAATCCTTCCAAAATACCCTTGCAGAGCTGTCAAAGTTAGCGAGACCTCGAGTTACACTGCCAACAACATCCTGTTAGTGCTGCCGGAGTCTGAGGGAAGCAGGAGTTTGACACTAAGTCTATTCAGAAATGACATAACATTCTCTTAATTAATGCACATCGTCATCTCAGAGTGTAACCTTCCTTTTCTTGTTCTTTTCAATGTCCTTGCCCTTTCAGCAACAGGTCAGTACACCTGGACATGCCTGTTAATGAAAGCAAATATCATGCAAATAGGAATGGAAAGTGACTTGGATTTTTCATCCTGCATTTTCCTCTTGGTCAGAAGAAAGCAGAGTTGACCCTGTGGGCGTTTGTGTAAGACAAGGTCCCATTTTCTCTGAGAAACAGTAATTTGAAAGATCACATCTTGTAATTACACGCAATTCATATGAACCCAGATGTTGCATCAGAAAGCAAAGTGTCAACAGAAAGTAAGATAAATCATAGCACACTCGCTGAAAAAGACATTGTATTAACATCATAATTGTAAATAATTCCTCCTATATTTTAAATATTGCCTTTTAGATTTCAAGGGATATTGCCCTTAAACTGAAAATAATTTCTACACTGAAGCTAACTGCTAAATGTCCTTTGCCACTTACCACATCAAAACCCAGTCGTTACGGTGTCTAGCCAGTGTGCCAGAGTGCTAGAAATTGAACAGCCCAGACTCTTCAAAGGCAGAAAATTCCTAATACTAGCATCCCATATAGAACAAAACCTTGAGCTTTTGCTGTGATGGGAATGTGGTTGTTTTCTTCTAAACTGGAATGACAAGATTTTACAATCTACTAAGTAGGCAGAAAATAAGATGTGTGTACACACTCCTAAGCAGGGCTTTAAATTGGAAGTCGCTCCTGTACATGCACTTTAAGAACTCCAGAAAATGCTCCAGTGTATGGAAAAGTTCACCTTGTTCCTGATTGGGGTGAGATTTGTTCTGGGAAGGCGGAGAGGGAGATTTGCAGGTTTTATTTGCTTGTTTGTGTATCTATCTCAGATGTATGAATCTTATATTCTCAGGTAATTTTTAATTGGGTGCCTACTTTTAGGATCTGAGAGCATATACTGGCACCTAGGAGAGTGACTGCATTTGCCATCTGTGGCCCATAGTACTTTCAGAGAGCTCAGCTCAAGAGCTCACAGTGGCACTCTAGCCAGCTTTCATCTGGAGATTGAACTAAACACGAGCAAAATAATTTGACAGGTTCAATTAGTGCTTACTAATGTTTCACATAAGGTTGAAGCCCTTTCCTTCTTGGGTTTTGAGGCAGAAATGCTAACCACCAAGTTAACCCCATATGTAATGCTGTATCTTTGCTATATTTCCAAACTATTTACAATCACAGTGTTGGGGATTTCACATACACATTGATTCTGACAGTATCCAAATCTTTTCTCAGCACTGGCTAAGTCAAGCACATTTGCCCTGAACTGATTTTCAGTTCTCTGTTGAGATATGGGCCAGTTCTCATTCAACATGACAGTATTTACCAAAGTCGTCTTTGCATTGAGTACCTGGCATGCTATTATATGCATGCTGCCTTTTTTTTTTCTGCTACAGAATTTTTTTAAAGAAAAACATGAAGTAGTGATGTTTGTATATGAATATTATTGACCTTCTGATTGTTTGATGCAATATATAGCTCTATTTAAACTACAAAGCTCATCACATCTATTCTGTACATAATGGGCCAAGTTGCACAAAAAAGGTCAGTACCTAGGATAAGCATAATTTTTTTCCGAAGTAGAAATTTCAGAAGATCAAAATTAATTAACCAGAGAGGCAGAAGGCTGGTTTGGTTCTACGCAACCATGCGGACTTGTAGCTTAGGTTACAGTGCCTTGGTAATGGGAATCTCCAGCAAAGGGAAGCAGTTGGGCTGGGGAGGAGAGCAACATGTGGTATCAGTAGCTTTTCTCAGTGCTTTGAGAGGAAAATTATTTTTATCCGTGTCAGTACCTATTTTCTTCATTAATTTTCCCTACACTTTAAGCCTCCTTGGAAATCTTTGCCATGTTAATGTGGTGTACATGTAGTGATTGAACTGCATATTGAGTGAGTGAATATTGAGCCACAATGCACTGACTTCTGTCTCCAGGCTTGTCAGGAAAGCAATAGATTATTTTATCAGATATGTCTTAGGTAGAAGTCTGAGATATCTTTGGGATGTTACCATCTTATAATCATTCTGGGAAAAAACCTCTGCAGAAAACCTCTTAAATTAGCAAAATCTGAAAAGCTCTCATTCCAAGTGTTCATGGTTTAGTCTTTTCTTGTCACCTAAAGCATCCCTGAAGAGGAGACTTAGTTCAGTTCATGGCATAGAAAATTGGAAACTGTAAAGACAGACTCCGTTCTTACCAGCACTGTTGATTTTCATAGTGTCCCTGCTGTATAAGGTGTGTTGCTGCCAGAGGAAACACCTTCCTGTAGTAGATCGTTTTCATTCCTTGAATTGGACCTAATCCAAAGAAAAAGGTGGAATAACTTTTGGTTATTTATTAGTGCCACTAGCACAGCATGAAATGTGTCACTACAGAGGAGAGCAAGCCAAGCTGAGCAGGCGAGTGTCAGCCCCTTGAAAGCAGCCTGCACGCTAGCAAAATGAGCTGCCCCCAAGTCTATAAAATGTATAACAGACTTATGAGACTTCATAGTGAAGTTGATGGAGGATAGCCAAGACTACCAGTGCAGTGGATTAGGGAAAAGTCTGCAAATACAGCTTGAGGTATATGAAATTCATGTACCATTTGGAGAAAAAGAAAGAAAATGATGCTGCCAGCGAAACAGGCCCCTATTTAGCTCAGAGTCTTAATAGAGCAACTTGGTGCAGGGAGATGAAATCCCCTCTCCAATTCTCTCCTAGCCTGGCAAATAGCAATGCAGAAAAATCACACTGCCTTCTACCTACTGGCCTTCTCTATGTGGGTGAGAAAAAATATCTTTCTGCCGTTCTTCCCATTTTCCATCCTCTTTCTAGTGAAACATGTCTTGCTTGTTCAACTCCATTTGTCTGATAACTCATTAACTATGCTGAGGATCACGTGTTAAGAATCATGGAGGGTTTCTGGCTGTTTTTTTAGCCCTGTGTTGCCAGGTGAGACCTGAGCCTGTAATTTTTCTTCCCATTAATTTTCCTTGGGTGTTCCTGTTGTGCCCCTGCTTCAGAAGAAGTGTCTATGTCAGCGAGCACTGCTAGGCTTGAGGCCACAGTGGTTTCAACACGCACTAGAGATTTGACCCCCCAAAGAGTATTCCTTTAGGTGAGAAACTTAAGATGAAGAGAAGCAATAAGATTTTGCTGTGCCAAATGGTGATTATGGGAGACTCGAAACACGTAACGGTGACAGCAACTGGAATGCTCTGCACTGATTCCCTGTAGAGCCTCAGAAGGGCATTTGAAATCTCCCTTCCACCCCTGTTGGTCGTTGCTGAAATAAGCAGCCAGAGGAGAGTGAAATATATGGAAGGAAACCGAGCTCAGGTGTGGACCCAGGGCAGAACAGTATTGCCAGGCCAGCATGGGCAACCTGTGGTGCAGTGCTCACGACAGCCCCTGCTTTTGATTAACACGGGAATGGCTCAGTTTGCAGAGCTGACTACGAAGGCTGGGGAAGCAACACGAGACATCTGCATTTCTGCAGAGCAGTCTGATACATCCCATATGGTGCAGGAGCAGGTTTTGACTTCAGACCTCTTTATCTAGGCAGGTTTGGATGGAGAAACGTTGAAAGCGAGGAAACAGGAGGCAGAAGGGAAAGTCAGAAACCATCGTCTGGTTTCCAAAGAGGTTGAACACTATTTGGTTTGGCTTTCAGACGTGGCAATTTAGCAACAGGAAATGTCAGCTCATTAGAGCCATCGCATGGCATGGGATGATGATAGCAGTCATTCCCGCTGGCGGGGCTCCAGCCGGCACACTCCGGGGGGAAACGGCACGGTTTGATGGGAATGTCTCGATTTCATTTTTAAGACGGGACAGTTTAGTGGGCTAGTTGACTTGGCAGGCTGTTAACAGAATTAATTTGATTGCCTTGGCAGTGGTAGGAGGATGCATGAAGGAAAGCTTCTGGCTCTGCTGCCAGCATTTAATACCAAACGATTATCATATCCTATTGAATGGGTGCTGGATGAAGCGTGTGCGAGGGCTTGCAACAACTTTACCAAAAATAGTAAGTGCCATTGGAAGCTGGCTAACATGCACGCTCGAGAGAAAACAAGCTTTCCAGTTCAAGCCAGTCAGAACTTCACCCTGCAGGCCTGTTACTTGTCATGTTCCTGGGCTGTGTCATTTTTCATCCATGCTCTGGTTGTGAAAGTACTGCTTTGTATGATCTGCCACTGTGTTATATTAACAGCCATGACTCTCTGCTCTTGGTGGAGACTGTTTCCACTGGAGGATGGATACCTGCATTAATGGCAACTGGATTTTCTGTTGAACAACTTGTAGGCTTGGCATCCAGTGTGTTGTTTTGCCTGAAAATGCACTGGGAAAAGTATGGCACACAGAGCTACGTTTTACCTATGTAAACCTAGGGTCTTTGTTTGGAATGAATGAAAATGCCTCTTGGCATGCGACTCTTGTATAAATACCTTTTCTTTAGAAACTTAATGTAAAGAAAAGGATGTTCAAGAAGCAGCTGTGTATCCAGTAGGGTTTACCTGGTCCTTTGGAGTGGTCTTACTCCAAGTGACCAATGGTAAAACAGGTGTGAGCATTTTTCGTCCAGAGGGCTGAAAGTGTTTAAAAGCATTCAGGAGAACCCATTGCCTCCCTAAATTTAAAGCTGCAACTCTGTTTCCATGGCTAAGCCAATATTGGCTTCCCATCCAAAACCAACACCAAATGGAATATCTATCTCAAAACTGGCACAAGACCCGTGTCTGAGGAATAGGTTTTCTGCTAGATTTGAGGTGAAGTGCAATAAAGGGCTCCTGATTTTGAACAGTAAAATGGAGATGTTTCAGCAGCCCAGAAACCCCGTGCCTCTCGCTCCCTTTCTCTCACTGTCACACTTATACTCACCCATTCCCCATTTTGCCACGTTGTAAAAACCACCAGGTTGTCTGTGGAGCCAGCACAGAGTTGGTGTGGCTAGAAAAGGGTCAGGTGTATTTTTTTCTCTGGCACAGACATGTTCCAAGAGCACCAAACCTTTCTGGCAGCTGCGTGGTGCTTTGGGTTCCCGTGTCTGGCTGGTGTGGCTCCTGGCCTGACTGTTTTTAAAAGGCACTCTATGGTCTTATCATTGAGATTGCTCAACGTTCCCAGTGAAACACACTTTGTGAAAGCCAGATTTTTCTTCTTCATGCATGTATTCGGGTTTGACAAAAGAAGAAGAACGTGTTCCTGAGAAACACTCTGAACTGCTGCAGTTATATTTATATGGGAAGATGCAAAATTACTTCAGCAGCAGGAGCATTGTCATTACTGTCTTCAATTCTCTTTGCTCCTTATTGCTATGAATTGAAAACTGTCAGGCAGAGTGGGGTTCTGTTTTTAACTTGGGCCATTCTGCAGCTCAATAACCTTTGAAAAATCCCACCTCTCACCTCTCTATGGCTTTTCAAAACCTGAAGAAATTAAGAGAAAGTACCGAGGCTACTAGATTTTCTGTTACAGCTGATGGCAAGAAAAGAGAAAAAGGGAGAAAGGGAAGGGGAAAAATAAAAAAGTGAAAGCATCCATATTTTTTTTCTGAAACTTATCTGAAAATAATTAAAAATAAAGCAAAAAAGATTATGGCAAAGTCCATTTTTGCACTTAGAAACTAAAAATGTTGATCACCTACTGAATCTGTTAATAACTTTGTTAAAGGTGTATCAAAATCAAAACTTTGCAAGTTAGATTTCAAAATTTATGTTGTCTATGAAAAAAAAAAAAGGAATTGAACTGGAATTATAAGCAAGCATACACCTGACTTCAAAACTTCCTTGCTGTCTATTCCTGATGCTGGTTGTTGGGTTGTTTGGGGTTTTTTTTAGTAAGAATTCATTCCACCATTTCCTACCCTTTGTGATCTCCACTGAACCTTAGCAGTTCCATTTGTGTTTCAGTGCTATAAGTTTGCATTTCTTCCATCAGACTGCAGTGTGTAGGTACATACAGCTGCACACACACGGGAGCATGGAAAGCTTGGGAATTACTAATGGAAAATATTACTAAGCTGATATTTTAATGGCAATTTCTGCAGAGTAAATAGATATTTTATACAGATAAATCAGCTCTCTTGGGACAACAGAGAAGACAGTTCTTTATCCAAGCATCCCCAGGACCAGTTTATGGCCTCTACAGCCCGCTAGCAGGTGGTTTATCTGCATGAGATCATACAGCAGTGACCATCCAAAAGTCTCCTGGTAGCTCACACTAAATCAAGTGATCTGCTTTTATAATTCACTCCATGATTGCAGGAGCAGCAGTGTGACCAGCACCCCGGGCCCATTGCTCGCCTGCTCTTTCTTCTGCAGGGGGGAATAAATGGAAAAAAGAGTATGAGATACATTGACTTGAGCTCGTGTGTGCCTTGCCAGCCATCCAGCAGCCCCCACACAGCTTTGATGGCCACCATACCCTCAGATGAACAGGGGAGGGTTCCCCGGTGGTGGAAAAGGAATGAAAAGGAAAATCTCATCTCTCCATCAGCAGTTTATCATGCGAGTTACCTCTGGCTCTGCAAAGGCAGCCCCATGAGAGAATGGGACCATGACCTGATCAAACAGCTGTGGCCCGGAGTGCCTGGGGAGGGGAAGAAAGGAGGGACAACAGCTCCAGCAGCTGGAGCAAAAAGGGAGGGGGGTGGCACAGAAGGGCTGCAGATTGCTGCTGGCAACTGCTCCGGGTGGCTGGGCACAAATCCCCCCCCACAAGTTCAAAAAGGGCACCGAAGCCTGTCCAGAGCTCAGCTCACAGGGGAGAGAGCCATGGCCAGCACGGTCCCCATCCCAGTGGCGTGGGCAGGATGTCTTTGGGTGATACAAAGAGTGAGGAAGGGAGAGACAAGGAAATAGAGTGTAACCTGTGAGGAAGGTCAGCTAGAGAAGGGGTGGTTGGCAGCAAGCTCTGATGAGAAAAAAGCACCTCAGAAAGGGAGAAGGAAAAGGTAAAACCTGAAAATCATCTGCTTTTTCTGCAGCTTAGCGAGGGCACAGGGAGGGGAACTGTGCACCAATAACTACAGTGATTAGTGCTGTTCCTTTGATTCTGTTTAAAGAACTTAAGATCTGACTTAAAATACATATATTCTGTGTATTAATAAGCAACACTCTGGTTCCTGATGAAATTTCACAGCTAGATGTTTCCTTCTGAATATCCTCGCTAAGGGGAATGTGAATCTCTGAGAATGTACCTTAAAAAAAAATGCCCAGAGTTCAGAGCATGATGAGTCTGCCAACACAACAGGGACAATATTAACCGCAAGTTTATGCTGTGATGACTTGGAACTAAGTTACATACAGTTTCAGAGCCTGCACCTGGCCATGTTTTTGTGGTTTTGCATTCATATTTTCCTAGGTTTCTCCACGCCTGCTTTCTCACACTCATGTGAGGAGCCCATGCAACCAGGGGGAGCTGGCTGACTAATTGGTGGTATAAAGGAAATGGGGACAGTGAGTAAAGCTCTATCTGCAGCATAAAGGGGAAAAAACCCAAACAGCTGGGGAGGAGGAAGAGCTATCTGAGTTGTAGTAATCAAAGAAATTACAGTTAACATCAAGGGGTGGAAAAGTTCAGAAAAATGTAACTCTGGTGGGGTTAAATCTAAGATTTGTTAAATCTAAATTNGGAAAAGTTCAGAAAAATGTAACTGTGGTGGGGTGGTCTTTGACATTCTCGTTTCATCTCCTGGCTACAGCGTGGCTCTGTGACTTGAAGTTAAACAAGAGCATTGGATTTAGTGAGATGGCTGAAGTGCATGGAGTGTCACTAGCTGTTAAGGCTTGTGCTCTAATTAATTTGAGATGGTCTAGACCAGGATATATATAATTGTATCCTTATTAACACGTTAGGTTTGATAGGAATTACTGTGCTTGCTTAATATTAATGTTCAACAAGTTGATTTGATGGAAGTGAATTGATATCTTTCCCAATTTAATGGTAAGGCAAACACACATCAAATACAAAAATGAAGCTGGGGTTTTTTTCCTTATTCTTGAGGCTGATGTGCCTTAGGTTGCTTTGAAAGGAAACAAGAACAGGAATCCAGTAGTCAACCAGGAAAGGTTTTAGCCAGGTTTGCCACCAAAAAAGATGTTTCCTGCCCACTGAACCTCATGGGCTCAGCGCATTGAAACCTTTGGTGATGCAGAATAAAAACACACACATCATCCTCCTCTTCCACCCTTTGAGAGACTCCAGTGTTTTGTGGAGAGGAGAACATCACGCCAGGGGAAACACAGTGCAGGCTAGGAGTAGTGCGAGGCTTTTTGGAAAGTCCACGTTCACTTGGAAGCAGCATCTTTTTACTCTTTGGTGTTCTCACAGGGGACTGGGAGTTGTAACCTGGGGTGTGGCAATTGTCAGCGCGAGAAGCAAACAGGGACATCTCATTCCAGTGCTTGGTTTTTTGAATATGTTCAAAAGGCAAGTGGCACCGCAGGAAATACATTTGCCAGGGAAATACAGATCTTTCACTATGGCCACGACTGCCCTGTGTACCCTCGTGTTCAGGCTGGAGGAATCTTCTCAGGACGGTTAAAGCTTGTTTTTCCCTTGCAGTTTCAAGGTGTATGGAAAAAGCATTGAATGCCCCAAGCTCATGTACTTACAATCACTACACGTGACTTTACTAGCAAAAATCTTTGGGCTTATAGCCATGCTGACAGGCTCCTCTCATGATCTGAGATGGCAGCATGTTATAATGCTTACATTGACCACAATGAGGACCTTGCATTTGAAAGAGTTGTATTAGTTTTGTAGATGATGCCTACAACAGTCTTTTTCCAAAGTTACAACAGTTCTAAAGTGCCAACAGGAGCAAAAGGACTCAAAGTTTATTTTTATCCATAGGGGAAGGAACCATGATTGTGAATATCCTTGGAAATAATATTTCTAGATTAATATGTGATTTTTTTTTTTCATGGTAACTTTTCTGGCTGTGCTCTGGTCATACACTGAAGTACTGTGCCTTTGTAATTGCGGGTAGATACATGCCAAGCTTTGCTGATGGAGCGTTAGACACCTTTGCCTAAATTTCCCTGGTTGTGCTGTTTTAGGATACACATGAAAACCAGCAGTCACCCTCCCTGCCAGATTTATTTTACTGAGTCTGGCAACCAACCTGCAAGCAGCACACTGTGACAAAATACAACTGGTGCAGAATTCAACCCCAGGCAAGGGATGCTTTGCAATATTCCTTCTACTTAACAAACCTTCCTTGTGTGAAGAGGAAGGTTCCTCCATTTATATCTACAGGAGTTTGTGGTTTAAGTCTCCTGGATAGATGCAGGCTACATAATATGGGATATTTTTTTCACTTGTTAAGTCTAAATCTATTTGTTTCTCGATCCGTTTCC
>VZRW01004040.1:131793-144287 GCA_013398125.1 Aegotheles bennettii | reverse complement strand
TGTGATTCTGTGATCTGAGAGAGTCCTCTCCCTGTCCCAGGGAGCTTCCCCACCTCTAAACCAAGGAAGCTGGAGACACATTTTCCCCTCCAAAAGCTCAGTGCTCCTCAGTGCATCCACAACAGCTGTGCAGCTCTGTAGCACTGCCAGAGCACACCAATACTATAGCACACGCAGCCTGGCCGTCTCTTGAGCTCCCCTGTGTTTTTAAGGGAGACTTACTCCTACTGCAGAAGGAGCACGCTCCAGAGGAACCAGGCAGTCCCACAGATGAATTGCTCTTAAGCTATTCAAAGAATAGATAAACATACCACTATTTGTGAACAGAAAGACAGTGAGTCATTACACCTCACAGGGATGCTGTGGAAATTAGCCAAAGACAATCCCTGAAAACCTAAAGTGCTAAGAATTGTTCATTAATAATACTTACCAGTGAGCAGTTTAAGGCACTGCAAATAGCAGAGCACAAAGAATCAAAGGCTGCCCTATTATCAAACCTCTCCAGCAGAGCAGCCAACGCAAGGATAATACATACTTATATTGAGCCAGCAGATCATTTTCATTAAAAAATTGCCTTTCCAGCTTTCCCAAAGCTATCTTACAGGACTGCAGAAGCTATGTATGCGCAGCTGACAGCCAGAGAAATGCATACATTTAGGAGGAGGGGAGCTTTTTGACTACACATGTTCCTTCGCACACATTTTCATGGCTTCACTCAAGCAGTTCACCTTATTCCAAATCCTTCAATGGCAGATGGGGAGACCATATCAGAGGCTCTACACCTGTTTCAGTGTCTAATATCATGATGGCCACTGGAAACTTCTGTGAATAAGAATCAAGGGATTTTATAAGTGGAATTGCTTCATCAGCAGACCTGGGATCTGTAACAATCCATTTCTCACAGATTAGCATATACTGGGGCAGAGGAGATTTAATACTTGGCTGGAGGTTTCCCAGACTGCTCGTCACTCTCACTTGAACTTTGATGAATGTTAGCTTGGCAATTAAAGATGTTAAATCCTCCAGCTGTTAGTTCTGCTGTACCAGGTAGCCTCTGCCAAGGGCTACAACTGCTATGGCAGTTCACAACCCAGTGGCACTGTCCCTGGCAGCACCTGCGGCAGGCTCTGGACCAGCATGAGTAAGATGCAGACACACATCTTGGCTGATAAAAGAGCAGACAGAGGAGGAGGCAAACAACCAGGGACAGTAGCATCAAACTGCTGCAGCTAAATCACCCAGTGCTCGTCTGTCAGGGACTTCTGGCTGCACAGATCTGCCCCACTCTAGCATCCTTCATTACAAATACAAGTGCTGACCTTACCGCACCACCTAGAAGATAAGACAGGATACTGTTATTACTCTAATACTCTTTGTCCCTTTGGAGTCACTAGTATCACAATCATGGCATGACCTTGTGGACTAAGCTTGCACCTGGCTTTCATTCAGCAATAAAAATGATGTGCTGACAGGACAACTCTGACAATAAATTAAATCTGCATTTGGGGCTTCTGTTCCAGCATTCCCCAAACTTAAGTGAAATGTGTTTCACTGTCACAGGAGAGGGTGGGACAGGCTGCACTCCAATCCGGCAAAGTTATTTACTTATTGGCAAGCTACTATGTGTTTTACAACAGGTCTGAGCTGATTATAAGAACTGTCCCTTTGATCTCAAAAATCTGTGTCTCTATGACAACTGTGATGCTGCAGCACGATTCAGGGATCAACACAGCAACAGTGAACCATGCGTTAGCCTTGTCAGCAGCGCTCTTAGAAACCATTTCACTTGTGTGGAAGAACTGAACAAGCCCACAGAAACCTGAACAGAGCGAGTTGGGGGAAAGAGGAAGATTTATTTAATCAGCTACAGTAAAGAAAACAGCAATTCTGCCTTGACTCCATTGTTTTTATGGCTGTCCCTGCTTCATATAGAATAGACCTAACACTAAACATATGTAATGCTTTGATAAAGCACAACCAACTTAAAGTGATACTGCAGTGAATCAATAAAATACTGCACTTGAATTTCTCCATGGTTTGTTGCCAGAAAAAACAACTGTGTTCGTACCTAAATATTCATTATCACCTCTGTTGGCACAGAGTGGTCTGACAGAATGAGATTTGAAGAGATTTATCACAGCTCCCTGCTTGAGACAAGATTGCATTGATCCAGGGTGTGATTGCATTTGAACTACAAGGATGTAAGAACCTACACCTCAAACAAAAAGGGCTGTTTTTATTAGAGATGAAAAACCTGTCTCAAATCCAAGCTTTCCCAGACAGCTTTTCCTTTGCCTGTCTGCAGGCACCAGATATCTAGAATTTATTCATGTCGGGCAATAAAAATTCACTAATGAGTATGAGTGTGCTGGTACCTGAGGCAGCAGGAGCTTTGAGCTGGATTCACTCATGTCTTTTCCCTAAAGTATCCAAAGCTAGTAAAAGGGCATCTGGGCTCATCCTGCCTATTCTCACCAAGCATATCAAACTGCTTTCACAGAAGGCATCATTTCTCCCCTCCCAAAGGAGCTTGTTGCTCAGAGTATTCTAAAAATCAGTTGCAAGGCCTCTTCCCAGTTAAAAAAAAAGGCTGGAAGGAAGTTCAAATCTATGCCTTTTTTAGGAGATTCCATTTTTCTGCTGTTTCTAATGGGGGCAGCTCCCCCATGGCACGTATCTGCCAGAAACCCGTGTGCCAGCATGTGCTGCTTCCCACAGGCCCTGCAAACCCTGGGGAGAAAAATCTCGTTTTCTCCATTTTGACTTGTCTCTGTTTATTACAATGTAGTGCTGAGAATAAGAGCTATCTTCTGCTTCTGGCCAATTCCTTTAACTGCTCTAAAATACATACTCAGCCTTGAATTTCTTTCAGACTTGGTGGACTATGAAGAGAGAGAGCAAGGTATCTGTTTCAAAACTCAGGTCATCAAACAGTGGGATCTTTTTGAGATTAACTATCTGAATGCAGAAGGCCCATCTTGACTTAGTCTGCCCATCTTGACTTAGTTTGCCAGCCATATGAGGTATGAGGTTCTTAGCATTTCATCCAATTTACAGCATTCGCAATTTACCAGTGTGCAGGTGGGTCTCCATCCATGCTGCCTTCTGTACTCCCATTGCTGCCTGGTCTATGACATGCACAAAATGCCTTATTTCTCGAGAGCTCTGCCATAGATCAAATGCCATATTCAAGCAACTAGCTCCCACAAACGCTAGTGAAAGAATAGTTAACACCAGAAAAACAGAAAAGCGCACTTTGTCACAGCACAATCATAAAACAAGTGAGACAGTACCATAGGAAACATCCCAGCAAGAGCAGGAATGGAGATCAGCACACACAGGCTGGTGGTGTGGTCCCCTATGCTGCCCACTGGGACAGCAAAAGTGACTGCTCTCTGAGCAACACATTTTGTAATTTGAAACAGACTTTAATAATTTCTAAAGATATTCAGATAACACACCCTAGGTCACTCTGTACGCCTTATTCAGAATACACACACTGAGCTTGTATCACTGCAAATTCACTCTCAGAAGTGATGGAGACTCATGGGGATGCCACATGCACACGGCAATCTGTAGATCCACATTAGCTGCTGACATAGCTGAAATGCCATTCTTCAGAGCTGCAGCGGATATGCTAGCAGCAAAACAGGAGTGGTTTTAAAGTACAGCATGAGCAACCACAGCAGCAGATTTAAAAATGATGGGGACAGAAAGACTAGCACAGAACTGTGGAGCAGAGCAAGTGTTTCTTCAGATACTTTGGGAGGCAGATTCACAAATAGATTTTTGATATTGAAACTGAGAAATTAGCCAAGTAGGACTGTTTGTTTCATTTTTTTCACATAAAAATTTAAAATGTATTTTCGGCTCAGTTTAGGTCATTCCTTACCATTCATCTTTTAAGTCAGTCACTAAGCCAAAGTAATCCATTCTTCACAGTACACTAGTGCTAAGCCACAGTGACACATTTTGGAAAGATTTCTTTCCCCAGAGGACTATAAACCAGTTATTTTATCTTCACAATGTATTTTTACACTGCACACAAATTTAGAAGTTACTCAGATGCTGATAGTATAGTCTATATGACTTTCCCTTTTTATTTTCAAAAAGATGGGTAGCTTGTCTCTATATGGATGCACGGATTTTAATAGCAAATACTTGACATTCAATTATTTCAGTGCATGAGCATGTGAAATTAGCCAAGTCACTTGTCTGGTATATCTTAAGCACTATTTTGTTGCACACAGAAGAATGCAGAATTATTCTCACCAACTGCTTTTCTCACTTTAGTGCTACCTCAGTAGCCTCAGAGGTACTGATACAGGGCCCAGGCTGTCCCCTGGTTAGCTGCAGAGGACAGAAAAGCTGGGGCTGAGTGGCTTCCCAGCACAGCCTCACCAGGTCTCGGTCTTCAGCCTCTGACATCCCCCAGGCCAGGGGAGCAGCAAAACAAAAAGCTGGGCTTGTTTTTCAAAAATAAGGGTTCATTTAAAAGAGGGGCTGATTTCTCTGGAAACAGCTGTGCTCTTAAACGAGCCTGTATTTCTGCAGTCAGAGCAGCAGGAAAAATAATCTCCACACCTGGTCATATCACATTTGTCATATTATGCTTTGAGATCATGCAGTTGTCCTAGGATGTTACAGCCCTAAGTACAGTTTATGTATTTACTTGTCTTCTGCCAAGGTGTGAATTGCCATATAAATCAAACAAAACTCAGAACAAATTGGAAGATTCTGGTACTCATGGATTCACTTCAGTTTCTGAGAATGAAGCCTTGCCACAAATGCTCCTGAGTTTACAGATATTATAAATCTTGAGAAATTACCGGCTCAGTGCCTATCCACTCTGTGTCTAGATGTGTATTTATGGCTCCTTGACACTGCAATAATACAAAAAAACCAAAACAGAATGCTTCAGTTCTCAGTGTGGAAAGACCGCTTACCCGACCTGGGACAACACTAACACGAAGTACCTTTATTGAGTGGGCAGTATACTCACATATGAGTTTTCCAGCCCTCAGTAATCTACTGTGAAGAACTGAGAATGGAATTGAGTCCTTCAGATAAAATTCTTAGTGCTTCCTCCTTTAGATTTCTGCTACCACTTCTAACAACTTTATTTATTTATTCATCTTCCTCATAATCTTAAAGCAGCGAAATTTAAGTGCAAGAGGAGACTGCACAAAGAAACATTTGTCCTTATGAGCAGACCACAGTGTGTGGGAAACTTAAAGAAGAAAATATTGAGCATGTGTTTGAAGAGTTCATTCATACTGATATGAATGTTCACTGAATTTATCTTTTCTGGTGATTGGCAGCCCTCAATTCATCAGGCTTACATGGAAACAGCAGGACCAAGTTTCCCAGACCGCCAGCCCAGATGTCCCAGGCCATGCAGGAATCATCTGTGCAGAGAGGTGCACATTTGTCTCCCTCAGTCTTTCAAATACGCGTTACCATTGCAGTGAAGCCTGGTTTGTACAAGGGACAACTGTCCATCAGCATGTAGATGGAAAGCTAATTAGACAATAATTCGTTTCACACGAGACACTAGCTGCCAGGATCAGGGCTGCAGAGCCATAGTGCTGATGGCCTGGGAAAATGGAAAGGCTGCACAGTAACTCTTAAGTACAGATCTGAGCTAATGAAGAAGCACCTAAAGGTTGCTAGATTGCTATCCAGTATATTTGTTCCTGCTGATGAGGTGCAATTTTGGCTAGTGCCCTCAATGATTTACATTTAACTCAGAATATATGATTAATCTCCTCAGCAATCTGTCTCCATTCTCATTCATTTGTATTCTGTAAGTGCCTATGAACACTAAATTACCTACGGAGAGTTCTTCCGGAGAAAACACACAACTATTTAACATATTACCATTTCTAATCCAAACCATATGGAGCATGACTGCCTTATCTGAATTTACGTTTAGGGTCAAAGCAACAGAACACATAGTTCAAATATTTCACACAATTAGTGTGGGTAGGAATTCATATCAACAAGATTAGGTGCGCAGAAAATTATTCAGCATCCTTTGATTGTAAGACCTTGGACCTTCTCTCTCTGTGGAGCGACTGCCCTTCCATTAACACCTTGTACTTGTCCACTAATGAGGGTGTTCGGCATGTCTGCCTCCACACAAAACTGCAGATACGAAGCAGACAGCCTGTTCCTTGACTTATACCTATGCTTTTAGCCACAAAAATCCCCTCCTCATTCTTTAGTGCTTAAAGAAAAACCGTAGCCATAGTAATATCAGGACAGCTTGGCATCCAAGAAGCCATTCATCTCCTCGGTGCAGGACTGCATTCTGCTCCTGAACCCAGCCTTTTCATTGATCAAGGGAACATGCAACTTGCTAATTCTAATTTTTCAGCCCAGGCTGAAAAAGTCATACCAGACTACTAAGGTCTAACATTTCTCTACGTACTTCTGTCTTTGGTTCATCATTGCTTTGCCAAGGTGAAATTAATAACACAAAATATTGATAAAGTATGCTTTATTCCTTCTGTCCTTCCCCTTTATGCACTTCAGGTCTCCCTACAAAATGGAGATGGATTGATTTTGCATAGTATTAAAATTTTTGGATGAAAAGTGATGTATATTTTCTTAGTAGTAACAGAATTTTACTGTTTTCTACTGCAGTTTTGCTATTTTGTTCCGAATTATTGCTAGAAAAAATTCAGTCTCAGCAACACAGGCAGCTAAAAAAATGCTGGTAGCCTACACTGCTTAGTCCAGCTGTGAACTGCACTATGTGTCAAGGTCTTTAAAATTATGGTGGCTTATTTCAGTGCCTTAATGGAGGTAAATTTCCTCAGAGAAACCAATGCTGTCCCAGCTTAATAAGCAAGGGCAGTAATTTCTGCAGAACTAAGACCAGAATTCAGCCTGAAGCTCCTTTTTTTCCCCCTATACAGCTCTAAATCTATTACCAAGTACAGATCTGGATGTACTTTTCCTAAAGTTTTTGTTCTTTGTAGGACTTTCTTCCTCCTATTTCTTGATATTACAGAATTAGTATTTACCTATGGTTACAAAAGTAGAGCAGATCAGTGACAATTAAAACAACAGTCAAATCTACATTTTATTTTGTGGTCTTGTAACAGTGTCATAAAGAACATGGTATTTTTCAGGCAAGGCTCTTTCCCTAGTGAAGTATATAAATTCAGTAATATGTAGCTATTCTATGCATGCAGGAAAAGTGTAGTACATGCAAACTACATATGCCTTGTAAAATATATTTTCTAAAAAGAGTGAGTATTTAACTTTCAAAAAGCAAAATAGTTGGCTTTTTTATTTGAAATTAATTTTATTTAGAGAAGTTTCTTTTCACTCAATTATTTTTAATTTTGTCTGAACAAAAATTTTCATGATGCTCCGTGCAACTTTAAATCATTCTACAATTGTTCATGAATTGAAAATTCAGCTACTTACATACTCAGAACAGTGAGTGAGACCACCATGAAAACTTCATTCTCACTGTTTGTCTAAAAAGCCCAAGTACACTGGCCTTGAACTTACCTCAGTATTTACCTCTCTGAAAAATTTAAGCACCTAAATTAAGTAATTAAAATTTTAAAAGAGTTTTCACTATCTCAGACAGGGGAACACAATATTGCATAGAAATAGAAGGCATACTTGCATAAGCCATGCTGGCATAAGTAAGAAACAACATGTCCTCATTCATCTTCAGTCTGAGTCCTGTTGAAAACAGAGGTCCTACTGCCTTAAACAAGACCAGGTTTTGGCCTGACATGGAGTTTAAACCAGATGGACCTGGATTTCAAATGTGTATTTCACCAAATACAACAGCTGTACCCCAAACTGAGGGAGTCTGCCTGGCAACAAAATGGGAGCACTTAGAAGTAGATCTTAATTAGTCAAATTAAATAAGTGCTCAAGGGCAATATGTGTTTACAATACGAGCAAACAAAACTGTGTACCATGCAATATTGACTGAACTAAATTAATTGAATGCTAAGCAGCTGGACCTCTGTTGCTAATGTTTACATAATGTGCTTATAAATAGTGTTGTTCTCTTTTTAACTTTGTAAAGCAACTCAAGTCAGAAAAACCTTCCAGGGTTATGGCTCAGACTGGGATAGCCATGTATTTGTATAGCACTTCTAGATGGGAAAGGAGGAGGAAACCCAAAGGTGAAAAGGGTGATTTGCATCAGACTTATAAACTCTACATAAAATGTGCTCCTGACAGCACTGTGAAGCAGCTTATCTTCATCTGGTTCATGTGAAGGTGTGGAAGTCCTTTGAGTTAGCAAAGAGGTGAGGGACTGCAACACTGGGCTTCCAGAAGAGGTCAGGTCTCTCTTGATACCCTGAGGTCTCTAATCCTGAGTCAGGCACTCCCAGTCTGCTCTTCCAGGATCAGAATAGAAACAATTTGTGGTCTGCATCTCAGTGCTCCCAAAGAGGGATTTTTTTCCCCTCTTCATCAAACCAGGGGGGGGAATAAAAGCTGGAAGATAAAGAGGAAAAACATCCACAAGCAAACCTCATCAGAGCAGATCAGGAGCTTTAGTTCAGCTTTCTGCAGATTAAGATACAGATGGTATCCAATATTTGTCCATTCAGAAGGAGAAGAATGAGAGAAGGAAAAACTCAGATTCAGGAAAAAGGCATTTCAGAGTGAAAGCAAAAGAAAAAACCTGGGATTTCTGATGCTTGCTAATAGAAAGAAACAATCCCTCTTCCCAGCTCCAAACTCTCAAGGACAGACTGGTACTAGCAGCAAGTGAATGTGGATGCAAGGTGAGGAAACTATGGGTGTTAATCTCCTCATGCATAATTCTTCCCTGGTCCCTGCTGACTGGCCTTTAGACAAGAACACAACAGTGTGACTTCAGAACTTTGCTGGTTTTAAGTCCACAAGCGATTCAGGCAAAGAAGCGAGAAACATGGAAATGGTTGAGCAAACTGGCCCTCAGCAGTTTTAACTACCAAAGTAACTAAAGTACCATTTTATGACTCCGTGTTTCAGAGCCACTCCAACTAGATTACAAACTGAGAAACTAGCTAAAGGTCTATTAGAAACTGATGTATGATAGCTGTACTTCTCAGGGCTGATCTGTAAATAGCAGTTGTGCATCCGTGCATTAAATGTACAATTACACAATTATCTAGTCTGTACAAGCAGACACTCATCAGGATCACATATTGCACACTTGCTTAAAAAAGTTTAAAAAGCAATACCACTGCTGCTAATTTTGAGACAACAGGTCATCAAAATGTCTCAAGTCCAAAGTTAAATCGCTGACACTGCTCGCTAAATATTTGCACATAAGAGACCTCTGAATTTTCAGTGACATTTTGGCCACTGAGCTACTATGTGCAGGTTGCTTATTACTGCAGAAAATGCATGAGCATGAGCAAAAGTTTTCCAATCATAATTTAATTTACATGAATTACACAAAGATGTGTAAAGTCAGAGGCCCTCAATATCAGGCCAAAAATCATCACTCCAGTGATGAAGTAAAAATATGAGTTGTAAAGGTGAAACACATGAGATGGGCAAATCAGGTGACTGTGGAACATGTCAGACCCTTAACTGTTGTACTGTCTCAGATTAAATGTCTGTCTCACCCATCATCTTGTCTCTGACCTTGGCCAGCAGCACACGTCTATGAAGCTAGAACAGAACATAGGATATAGATGCCGATATTTCCCCAGTAAACTCCTCCACTAAGTGTTCTGTACTTTTGCTACTTCAATTCAGAAATAGTATCATTGTGTTTAATAACCTGGACAGATTTTTATTCCGTGACTATCTGACAACTTCTGAACAAGCGTAAACCTCTGACACTCACACCACCTTGTACAATGAGGTCTGCAGTTTATCTTTACCTTGTATTTCCTTTTATTTCTTCCAAACTAGCCACTAGACATATAATTTGTTGCTTTCTTGGTCTGGAAATGTGGGGGAATGTGAATAGTCATGTTCTGTTCAAGCTCACCATGCTAACTTAGGATCTTACAGACTTTTGTCATAACATTCCTTCAGTCACTTTACCCCCAGGCTGAAGAATCATGACTCGGTCAGTCCTTCCTTCAGTGGATGCAAGTCTATCCTTAATCATCTCAGTGGCCTTTCTTTATAGCCAACTTAGTACAGCTATTTTGGGGAAAGAAAACTGCATATAATAGTCAAGACAAAGCACAACATGAATTGGAAAGCATACGAAAATGAAAACAAAGAATTTTGCATTTTATTTCCTTTCTTAATAATTCCTTGGTTTGTTGGTTTGATGGTTGGTTTTGTTGTTTGTTTGTTTTGGTTTTTTTTATAGCTAATGAGAATGAAACTCTCACTAGCGAACAGAAAGAAAAAAACAAAACCAAAAAAAAACCAAACCCAAAAAAACCCCGGTATGCCTTGTAAGAACTACCCCTGCACATGAAAGCCATAATAGATAAAACATATTAAGGTGCAATTCTAATTGTGCACTGCATTATATTTATATTAGCCTCAGTAGGCCCTTTGACATCATTGGCATAATCCAGTAGAAGGGGACAAATAAACTAGCAAGGTATTTTTGGTACAAGTCTGATTACTTACCCAGAAACCTTCAATGTTTTCATCTATTGAGACTACAGTGATACTGAGAAGTCCTGCTGTGTTAGCCATTAAATAGGTATTAAAGCAAAACCAAACAATTCCTTTCCCAAAGGACTTTCAACCTTGTATCAAGTCTCACTGGCAAATGAGATTTAAAAAGTTAGAGGGGCAAAAATTAATAACAAATAACAATGAACCAATTTTAAAGGCATTCGCACAGCAAGGCAAGGTTGTAATTCACTATCTGAACTAGGTTAGGATGTTGCAAGAGTGACTTTATGCTGTAATAATATTTATTTTCTGCTTCTAATGGATAGGAAGTGATGTCTCCAACTGGGATGGAACAGGTTGCCCCATATGTTAAATTCATTTTTATTTGAGAAACCTTCTTAAATAACTGACAATTTGTAGTACTCCAGCAGTCTAACCAAGTTTTCATTTGGGTCAGTATAGCTTGGGCTAAATTCTGACTCATATCCCCAGTTACAATCTGCCATCTGCCTATAGAAAGTATTTCTCAGTGAAAAAAAAAAAAAGTCACTTACAAACACCCACTCCAACACAGGTGGCAGGGAGCCTTTTCAAGCAGTTCTATCACCTTAATGTTAACTAGGCCCTTTGCTTTCCAAAACACATCTTCAGATCTTCAGTGCCCTGTTCACATGTTGGGCTTAAGCTGAGTACAACAAATTTACTACTGTATGGACCACCTCAGCGGTGTGTGGAAGAAATGCTTCAGCTTCCTGTATGAATACAGTCATAGGAATAATAACTGTGTGAAACAAGAAAAATGATACTGTAAAACTACATTCTTCAATGCAGACTAAGTTGTTAGGAAAGGGACGATCCTGTAGTGATGGAAGAAGGTTGGGTTCCAGCCTCAGGTCCTTACACAAGGCCAAATGATTTGGGGCACACGGAGTGGAAATATTCTTTTGAAATGTCCTATTTAGCCTCAGATCCCTAAGGCAGAGACCCTGTTACTGGGTGTTTCAGAGCCGCCTACGTTGGAGAAGCAGATGGAAAATGGGGCTCCATTTGGCCATCCCTGTGGAATTGATAATAATAGTAGAACTGTGACTTCATTTGTTCAGTTAATGTAATACAGATCGTTATTTATCCCACAGGTATTTGAGATGGTAAGGGCTGTGATGGAAAGTAAAACATCCTGGTGACATTAACATCTAATACACTGCTAACCTCAGCTGTTATCACAATGATGTCAGAAACATTTCTAAAATGATTCTTTTTTCTGTGAACTGCAAAATTTACAGGCTACAGAAATGACATAAACTATTTCTTGCTGAGATGGAATCTAGTTACTTTTTAGATTTGTGGTACTTCTGCCTAAGTGTTCTCACACAAACTCTTAGCTGCTGGTCTAGAAGCAAAAAAAAAAGAAGTGTTGGCACCTCAAGGGCTGTGTTATCATTTCTAGATATTATTTTCTAGGAAACAGAAGTTTGATATCTCAAGCTGGACAGTTAAACATGTTTTACTAGTTTTGAAGCTGGAAAAGACTCTATAAAGCAAACAAAAGCTTAAACAGATCAAATCATTTCTGTGGGAGCTTTATTAATAATAATAAAAAACCCCTTAACAATCATCTATTATTTAGGTCAACAAAAGCACAGGCAGAAATCCTAGGGCATTTGTTCGGTTAAGTGGGCTAGACTGCGAGGGATGGCAGCCCAGAAACCAGGCCACGTTTGTTCCAGAAGCACTGAGCAAACGTGTTCAAACCCCAGGGCGTGCTCTGTGTGCAGCCCAGCCGCTGCGCACACCGCCCGCACCGAGCACACCGCCAGCCCCAACCCAGCTCTCCTCGAACGAACCCCGGCTCCTGTCCCGCCCCACTCCGGCGCCAGCCGTGCCCCCTGCGGCGTGCCACGCTTCGGGCCTGCCCTGCCCGCCTG
>VZRW01004040.1:100314-131774 GCA_013398125.1 Aegotheles bennettii | reverse complement strand
GCTGGGCCGCGCTGCGCTGCTCCGCGCCGCCGGGCCGGATCCAGGCGGGGCCGTGAGAGTCCAACGCCTCCCCGGGGCCTCCTCCGCGCCTGGGGAGCGGCGCTGGAGCTCGGCCACAGGCGACTCCCACGCGGAGAAGCCGGTTCTGGTTTGTAGGGAATGGGCAAAACGGAATTCGATTAATTGGTGTCATTAACTCGGTTGAATGTTACTAACACCGTGTTCTGGTCTATCTAGAGAAATACTTCCAGGCTCTGCAGTTAAAATCTGCAACCTCTCTTGACAGCCATTATGAACATAATTGAAATATTTAAGGTTCTCAGTGTTTTGCATGAAATTTGCAGGCAGACATCACTGCCCGGCTGTAAGCAGCGCTCTGTCAGGAAAGTGGAGCCTTCCCTCTAAAGCAGTGACATGGATCTGTGTGCCTAGGGGAAAGGATCACCTGGGAAAAAAGCTGCCGCGGGAATACCTGGGCAGTACAGATAAATTCAGTGAACAAATCAGTGGGTAAGAGCTGGCCACTGCACAAACTAAAGCCACTTTTTCTATCGCTGAAATAGCTTTTGTTCCAACGTTAAAGGCATATGCTGCCAGAAATGAGATCATTGCCTGCTAGCCAGAAGCTAGTGCTGCTCCATACGGAACAGTTCTTAACTTACCTCCTTACGGCTCCTCACTGCAGGGCACTATCCACTTAAAAAGGGAGAAGGAGGGATCTGTCCTCTGCTAAATCTCTTCAGAGGTGAGACCAGCTCCAGTCTTTAAACTGCAGCCAGCTGTGTTCCTCTTGAGTTTGCTGGTTTGGAAAGCGAAAAGTCAACGCCTGTGGAACATGAGGGCCTCCAAGCCCTGCACATGTGAGTCATCGTTGGCCATGAAAGCAATATCTCTCACACACCTAGAACAATGTGTGAAGCACATATTAAAGGGCATCACACAACAATCACAGCAACGGGTTGACTGACTGGGGAGTTTAGACCTTGTTAGTGTCTAGCAGAGTTATTACAATGACTGTCAAGGAAATCATGATTGTACTGAGGTTCTCTCTATACAAAACCACAGGAAGATGTTCCTGCTCAATTACTCTTCTAAAAAGAGAGCTAACAAATGTGGTGCTCCTGATTGAAAAACATTGCTATCCCTTTTTAATAATTTCCCCCAGCTTTAACAGGAATATATTCAAAGAACCAATCAGCATGTTAAAAACAGTGGTAGCTCACACTAGATCCATTTTTTGTAGTATTTGGAAGTCTTTTTAAAGTTTGTAAAGGTTAACGACATGGCCTGCCGGCAGTTATGGCTTGTCATCAGCTGAAATCTTTCATGCAAGGTTCTCATTTTTGGTCAATTGACTTTATAATCTTGTAGTTCTACTTTTCATTTAGTAGCCAAAGTCATAGAAACCTTTCCAAGACTAGTGAAATACACATTTGCCTACATTACAAAACTCCTGTAATCTGCTTTTGCGAAGGTCCAGCATCACCACGCAACTGTACTAATAACACGGTGCAATCCTCCTGTAGGAAGGTGTGCCTGTTTTCTTTTTGAAATCTGCCCCATGATATCCCAGGTGTTTAGTGGGTACCATTATGGTTTAAACAACTGAATCTACAATAACACACCTTTGGGGAAGGGAATTTTATCTTCATCAAGGTGCCCAAACTATTCTGTCTTTTATCAAGAAGGCAGAGGAACTGTAGAGAAGCTGGCAGAGGCTGCTTAAGGAGACAGCAAATGAATTCAGGACTTGCAGAAGACTAGAGATGGTTCCTCTCTGTGCCCTTGGTCCCAGCATTCATTGGATGAAGAAGCAGCACAATTGGACCAAAACTGGAGGAACAGATGTGAAAAGGGCTCAGCAATGATGGCACAGAACAGAAGAACAAGGTTCACCATTTTTCTTCCAAACCCTGAAGCAGAATCCAGAATTCTCACATCTAAACCTTCACCTGGTTGACTTTGGAGCAAGTACCTGTGCAACACCTGAGTAGTGCTGCACCTTTCTTCTTTCTGATTCTAACCCCTAAAGGCAAAGACAAGCTGTGACTTGAAGGATGTCTTTCTGGTACCAAGCCTATAGGTAATACCCATTCAGTATGAGATGGCAGCTTACCATTTCCTCTGTTTTGCTGCATCTGATTTAAAGAGGGAAGATACTCAAGAGAGAATTTTTATAATACAGATTTGCAAGAAAATGAAGTTAACACTTCCCTGACAATCTCAGCCTTGACCTTCTATACAGACTTAGTCGACTTTCATTCCTTTCTTCACTTGTTCTGTATTACACCCTACATGTGGCTCATGTTAGCCCCGTGGTTTGTGTGCAATGCCTTTAAAGCAGCTACTGAAGTCCCACTACCAAGCAGCTACCTTGACCTTTTGCTGTGAAAAGTTCTTTGCTTCTACCTGGGAGGAATGAAAACTAGCCATGCAGAGAGCCCTGTACGATAGCCCTGGGATGGTTCATTAAAAAAATAAAATAAAATAAAAGCATAAGTAATGGGAAGCACGTAAGTTTTTTAAGCAAACAGCAGCAATCCATATTGCACAGGTTAGTACGGTGTCGGGAGCAATTCAGATAGTTAGCAAACCATGGCACTGAGCAGTTCACAAATCAGATATGTGAACACTTAACCTTGTTCAGCCTGTCACTGTGTGTTTGCATCAAAAGATATCGTTCAATAACTGTAGACTTTCCAAGCAGTCCCTTGAGCCCGGCAGCAAGTTGTGAGAGCTTCTCTGATTGTCACCAGGGAAACTATGGACCTGTTTTGCATGTGGTCAGCCTTCCAGAGAGGAGGCTATTAACAGGCACTATCATAGGAAAAGACATCTCAAGTCTAATTTCCCTAGCTAGAAATTGCATTACTGATGCATATGAAAGGATAAGTTCCTAACTCTGCAGGGGCTTCTGATGCTATGGTTCAGCTGGCAAAAGTTTTCTAAAGCTTTGAGTTCAAACACATATTTATTTGAGCTGTGTTATATATTTAAACCTGATTAAATCTGACACCTGAAGGAAAAGTCTAAAAACAGAAAAGATGGTGTTATCTCCTTTGCTAGATATCTGGAGAAAGTATTAAAATGCAATAAATTGGAACCAGTTTAAATATTACTTCAAAAAGTTCACCAACTGTAAGTTTTTTTTAAACTCAGTCACTTTTGGGTTTAATCAGAATGTTTTTGAAAATGGTAACAATAATGTCAACATTCCCAGTGATAGAATGGCAAATTATTTTTAAATTAAATTAATAACAATCAACATCACTATTAAAAGGAAAGAGAAAAAAGGTGCTAGTTTTGAAGTCAATAGGAAATACTTCTGTGATAACCGAAGACCAAAGATGGCATGGTCTAATTAAAATATAAAACACTGCAAGAACATCAAAGGGATACCTACAGCTCAGACAGACATCATCAGGTAGTACAGGCACCTTAATTCTTCTAGAATCATCTTTGCCTCCACTGGGTCCATGTATTTTGTCAAAGACTGCACGGAAAATCAAATGCAAATCTGGGAACTGAACCTGGTTTTACTGCCAGAATTCCTCCTAAAGAGTTTAAATGTTTTGCTGATGATATATTGGTCTATTGGTAAACTGAGCAATTCAAGCCTGAACAAAAAGTAGTAGTATCAGAGCTAGCTAAAAATGTATCTTTAATTTTAAATTCTGTCCTTGTTCTCTCTTCTCCCTTTCCACACCTAGAAGCTTCCACTGGGTACAGCGGGGTCTATATGACTTCTGTACAAAGAAATGTCACACAACAGAAGGCTGAATTCCTAATTAACAGCAGCTCCTTCCACTTTAACTGCAACTATTTAAGCCAAGTAATAAAACAAAAAGAAAAATCGATAATCAAATTATGCTTCTGTTTCAGATGGATACACTACTGATGATATTGAATTTTACTGGAATGGAGGAGAGTCAGCAGTAACGGGAGTTAGTAACATTGAGCTCCCACAATTTTCTATCGTTGATTACAAGATGGTATCAAAGAGGGTGGAATTTACAACAGGTAAGTGCTAGCTGGTTAAAAAAGCTGTCCCCTCTTTCCCAACCCAGAAATATCAGTGTCTAACTTTTGTTAGGCATTAGTCATTATATGACTTCTTTCTTTCAGGAGCATATCCTCGATTATCACTTAGCTTCCGGCTTAAAAGAAATATTGGGTACTTCATTTTGCAAACCTATATGCCTTCCACGCTGATTACAATTCTGTCGTGGGTATCTTTTTGGATCAATTATGATGCCTCTGCAGCCAGAGTTGCTCTAGGTAACTTCTTTTCAAAATCACTGAACTACATAGATACTAATTTATTTTGAACACAGTAGCACCAAATCCATACAGGTGATTGCAGCATCATTAATTGTGATCTTACATGCACAATATAGGGTCTTTGTGATCAGGAAGGTGGTCAGATGTCACCTTGCCCACATCTGAATCTCTGCTCTGCAGTTAGGCTAGGATCCTGACTGACTTCCAGTTGCCATAATGGTCTTTGGATAAGCTAAATGTATCTTGCTTCCAAACTAAAGTGTAAAGGTCTCATTCAAGTATCTAAGAGCATCTACATGGTGCTGCATCAACATTTCATTGATGTTAAAAAGCATCCTCTCAGGCCAGATTTGTGGCTAGAATGAATACACAAGACCCTACTGACACCAGTGGAGATATATCAGCTTACACCAAATAAGCCTGTTTTACCTTCATAGTTGGTTATTTCCTATACCATGTTCCTTCCTACAACTTTCCATAAGAACCAATATCTTCTGCCATCATCTGTGCTTTAAGGCAGATATGCTTTTCAAATGCTAATACCAGAAAGCCATTTTGTCCCACCTCTATTTAGTCCACCTCTCTGTAAATTCAACTCATCACACCTGTACCCAGAGCTGTTATCTAGATGCATTAATGACCTGTGATTTAAGCAGACTAAAAAATAATTTCATCTAGCTAAAACAAAACACAAGCAACACCCCCCCCCCAAAAAAAAAAAAAAAAGAAAGAATCACAAGGTGAAGGATAACACAATGAAATGGAAATACTTTACTTGCAAGCACTCCTTTAATAGGCAAAGCTGTTTTGGTACAGGCATATGTATCACTTTCTTTTCATCAAAGACCTTAACTTTATCATAAAGCTTCCATTTCTCCTTTCAATCCTCTATTTTCAGTCAAAAGATAGATACTTATTCCAGTTCCCCAGAGCAATGCAAGCCACCCTATGGGATCAAGTAGGTCTGCTGCTGTAAAAAAAAGTGAGAAACATTTCCTCACGTAGAAAGAACAGTGATCAACGATTTGCTATCTAGGTCAACTAACACCATGTTCTTTAGCAGAGCTATTGTAAAAATTAAGGCAAGATGTACCAAGACAGCCTGGACTTTTGAAGGCTATTTTACTCACCCTCCATTGCATGGAAAGCCAAGGAAGGTGCTATCAGCAGGCTGGATCTCTTCCTTTCCAGTCCTGCAAGATGCATTTCCTTGGCTGTTAAGAATCTGATCACATAACGAAGCCATCTGCATGAGAAGTGCATGGTAGCTGGAAAATGCTGCCATTGCTCCGTTCATGCTCAATTCTTCCCTGTCTTGTTAGTCAATGTCTTTTTCTTCCTTTCACAGGAATCACAACTGTGCTGACCATGACCACCATCAGCACCCACCTCAGGGAGACCTTGCCAAAGATTCCCTATGTCAAGGCAATAGATATTTACCTGATGGGATGCTTTGTGTTTGTGTTCCTGGCCTTGCTAGAATATGCCTTTGTAAACTACATATTCTTTGGGAAAGGACCCCAACGTGAAAAAAAGGCAGCAGGCAGGGCAGGAAAAAGCAGAGGCGAGAAAAGCAGAATGGAAACAAATAGAGTCCAGGTAAAATGTTCAAGCTAACTTTTCAAACATTATTTCTGTTGTGACATTACTGATGTATATGATGATAGAGATAAATGCAGTTTGAATACATGTGCAAAAGCATTTAATATTATCTAGAAAAAAATCATATTTTAAGGAGATTACAGCAACATATGGTTTGTTCTGTCTTCAACTGAAAGCAGACTAAGAAACTACAGAAAATGCAAATGAATATTTGGAGCAAGCATTTCTTTGCAGTACAGAAGAAACACAAGGGGCACAAGGAAGTTAAATATTTACCATTTCAACTGTATATTTCTTTGCTATAGAAGGTGGTATAGAAGAAATGTTTGTCATGTAGCTCCTCTTTACACACAGAAACTTCACCAAAAATAGAAAGCAAAGATAGACACTGTTGATTCAGTGCATCTTGAATGTAGCCAGTGAGCTTCCAAGAACACGAGGAGGATGCTCCAAATTATAACAGCTTTCAGAAATGTCTGGATTTTTCCCACAGGTTAAACTCAAGCAGACCACAGCTACCCTCTCTTAAAAAAAAAAAGTCAAACTCCAGGAAGTAACACTATGGATATATTTTTTATTTTTTTTGAACAGGGAAAAGTTTAATTTAGCAGTACATCACTGAGCACTTGCAAACTTCTATAAACCTATTTCATTTTTTCGAAGTTTTTCAGAAATAAGCACTTCCCTCAGATGTATTTGGCCCAGTCTAACTCAGGAAAATGCATATCCTAATGAGCTAAAAATTTTCTTCTGCTCTCTGCTTTTCTTACAATGTATTACATTAGATGTAATACTTGGAGTATTAATGAGATCTTACCCATGCTGTCCTATAAATGTCTGTGCTGTTGTGGCCTGAGGTGTTAACATTTAGACAAAACTATATTTGAGCCCTTTGTTCAGCTTGAAGAATGAGACTGACATGTAAAACTCTAACAGGTAAGACTTTAGCTTGATGGATGGTTGCAATTTCACATACATGTCAGGAAGTGCATTTCAGAAACTCTGTGATATTTTACTAGTTCTCAAGTTGTGTATCTTGTGTCCTAGCAGCCACACCACTACAGGTAAGCATCATTAACGGAGTTGTTATGTCCTCAGTCTCAGTGAACTCATGAGCCTATTAAAAGTCCTTACTCGCATTCACCTCCTGTCCCAATGTGTAAGAGATGCTTTATTACAGTGGGTGCACAAATTCAGTTCAGGCTTGCAACAATATCCAAGGTCCTACAAAGTATTGTCCTGCACAGAGCAGAGGAGATAAGCTACCCCATTATGATTGCTGTGCACAAACACTGTTTATCCATTTCTATGGATGAGAAGGAAGGGGAAACAAAAATGAAACCCACAAACTCTGATGAGCTACCTCAAGATCTCCTGAGATAACCTAGCCTAAGCAAGAAGCAGCACAGCAAGGGTCCATGATGAAGAGGGAAGCAATACTTCTTCAGAGGTCACCGCGAGTGCACTGAACTGAGTAAAGGATGAGAAAGTATAAGAGTACAGGTAAGCTCTTTTTCCTACATATTTGGAGAGTTTGTTTAACAAAAAGCCCTAACTCATGACCAAAATCTTTTGTCTAAATGTTAAGGTGGCAAATATTACGCTGAGACCAGTGCTCAGAATGGGATGGAAACTACTTACAATCACACTTGAACTTTACAGAGTACCACATGCATACACCAGCATTTTTCTGACAGAAAATAGAAGACATACATGCTTTCTACCGGGATTTGTAAGTGTTCACACTTTAGACTGCAATTTCATTCTGAGACTGAGAATGCTTTAAGTGAACAGACTGCTTTCTGCCTGTACAGTACAGGTTTGTGATTTTAGATACACATGTATACACATACACATAGACACACACATGTGAATGGATATCAATGGATTTTTTTATCCCACCGGAGATATGTTGATGTGGGACCTTGTGAGCATTCATTTTATCAAGCACGGGAATGCTGATGTCCAACAGCCATATTTCTGTCTTTGGCAGGAAGAATGCCCATGACCAGAGCAGTGGGACACAGCAAGGTTACATTATCTCTAGTGAAGAAAGCTCTCAGCCTCTCTCCTTCATGCTTTGGGGTTCTTCCGTGGTATTATGATGTCTGTACCAGAGCAGGGGAAAGTTATTTTGGAGAACAAAAGAAGTACAGCTGTAAGTATATAAAGCTATAGGGTATTTTTTTCCCATTTACTCTTGGCTCATACCACTTATCTATACAGGGACCTATAACCAATAGAAAACATGTTAACAGTGCTTCCTCTCTTTGTGCCAGGTGAAGATATTGCTCATTCCCATCTGACATACAACTCCCATGACTAAAAGAGCTCAAATTCCTTCAACATTTAACAAAAGCATTAGACATGTGAGCAACCCTCAGCAAACTGACCGCGATATTAACACAGTATAGAGAAGACCAGATGAAAAATGAAACCATACTGCTGTTTTGTATGTGGCTTTTCCTTGCTCTACAGACTAAGAACGGTGGAAATAAATCCTTTCCAGTTTCATAATTTATGTCCTTAAAATTTTTAATATAAAAAAATATTAATTTGTAGTAAACGAGATTTCTGTTTCTCTGAATAAAGCATAAAGCCTGTTTATATCTCTCTGTCCATTTGTCAAAGCTAGATGTCACTGACAAAACCAGCATAATTACAAATAAATAGGACAAACCACTCAGCAAGAATATATTTAGATAGTCCATGCATGCAACTGCTTCTGTTTCCCCAGACAATTATAATATGAATAATCATTACACAAAAGATGTCTCAAGCATGAGAAAGAGGTAGGATGCAATCATGAGTGGGAAAGGCACTGAGCCATCAAGGGGTTCATAAATGGCAACACATAGCAGGTGATAGGTGGTCTTTTGCTCCCCAGTTCTGCACAGCATCACACCTTCCATTCAAACCTTCTGTGAACCACAAAACACCCAGGATGGAAAGCCAGAGAGCAGCCACAGGCTCCAAGGAAAACATACAATATTCCAGTACAGTGGCTACTGGAAGGAGAAAAAGAAGGGAGCACATCACCACACAACTAGTTCAACCTTCAAGTAAATCCACACCTGAATAAGTATATCCCTACTGAGCATAACCTGTTTCTTTGCAGCTTAGGTTGTGGTAACACAAGACAGCTTGTATGATAACATGGTCCTGAATCTTTCATCTTAAGAGAAAGAGAAGATGTTTTTGTATTGAAACAAAACAAACCTTCTTACCTTTTATCTCCCAGCAGTTAACATTAAAAAAGTAGGTAGGAAAAACCTATTCCAGACAGCACTAAGTATTTGCTCTGCCAAGGAATGCCAACGTGCTCTTCCCCTAGAGCTGACTGACTACTTTTTATGCGGTCAACACAGGAACTTTTGTTTTGTTTTTTACTATTTTAACTATTTTACACTTACAATATCACTTGTTGCCCCCAAGCAGGGAATTAATTTTCTAAGTAAACATACAAGCCAGATTATTATTTATTTTTATGTTTCCTGAGCACATATCAAGGCTTTTCCATCACTGATGAAGATTTATATACAAGTACCTGCGCTAATTTAGGCTTTAGTAAGCTCCAGTGCAAACAAAGAATTAAAATCTATAAACTCAGTTTAGATACACATGCAATATGGATACAAATGTCATTACAAGAAGCATCACCACATACATGCATCTGAAGAATAGTTAAACTTTTAAAATTATACCAATTGACTAATATAATGTCAGCTTTAGACACTTTGACATCTTTCTCGCATATTCTTCATTGTATGTTCAAAAGACAAAAATAAAAGAAGCTAACAATTCTTCAGCTTTCTACAACTTTATGCAAAATTTATGCATTGTACAAACAAGGCAAATTGTATCTGTTCATGCAAACATATTTAAGCTCAGAATATCTGTTAATCAAGAAATCCTGTTTTCATCTGAGCAATGGTAGGTTTATGTAATCAAATTTAGGGCATTCCAGTTAAGGACAACAAGGTTGTATTTGAAATAATATGGTATTTGAAAGAATAATTGTGTTATATTTGTGCAAGGAAGAACTGCTCTGGGCTTGATATGGCTCATCTTTCCTACCTAAGGAGTGGACTGAGATACTCTACTCCTAAGCAGACAGACAGCTACCGGACCAGAAAACTGAGTGAACAGAGCCTTGTCTCTTCCATCCCTGTTTTTTTGTCATGCCATACAATACAAAAGTGTCAAAGACTGTGTGCAACTGCAGTACATACATGATGTGAGGAAAGAGCCTCATCACTGAGACATGGGGTGGAATGAGTTAAAGCCTGCTGGCTGTTTCTGATGGCTTCCTCCAGCACAGGACCAACAGCAAGCCCCAGGTAACCTCATATTAAGTAAGGGAGAAAGATTTTAAGACAGTAAATTTACAGCTTTTACTGTGCACATGTTTGCTGTTAATTCATTCTAACATTAATATAAACACAACTAACAGCTACTCTCTTTTGGGGATCCCTTAACAATTTGTACAATTTTCAAATTCCTATGGGAATTTATAAAATTACTATGCTTCAGTAACAAAACCTCAGCCACACAAGATTAAGAATATTTTGGAGTGAACTTCAATAAATTCTGAAAGAGTTTCAATGATGTGGGAAATTAACTATTAGCCCGGCTTCATGTCACAGAAGCGGAAAATCTGACCAAGGAACGTAAGAAAAGCTGTTTTGCTTTTCTGAGCTAATTTATTCAAGATCAGTGTAAGGCCCTTTGCTCAGAGCTGCAAAGACTGCAATTCAAAGGCTGAATTGCTTCATGATGTATACAAATCATCCTGCCTAAAATGATTTAAATAAATTCATTTTAAAATATAACAAGTTCATTCATAACACTTAAAGCGGGAATTCATATGCTGCTTGTCTTATAAGAAACTGTCAGGGCATATTAGTTTAAGAAACATCCCTATGAATCACTTTAGATTGTAGGCAGTTATAAGTTGTCTTCACAAAAGAGAAGCCATATTAACTGCTTAATGATGCTTGCACTACTGTTATTACTATTATAACACTGAAGTCAATTAGCTTAAACATGAGATTATGTAATCAGACAGCTATTTCGTAAAACTGGGAAGAAAAGCTTGAACTATCAAAACTTCTGAGAATTAATAAAATACTCTTTTTACATGAAGACAACTCTTGAGATCATGGCTTTTTCCACAGAAGATGTCAGAATTAAGAGTAATGAATAGTGCCATAGTTATGGCAGTCCTCTGGAGAGTAAGAAACCCTAGCTTAGGTGTTCCTTCTGCTTAAATGAGAAAATTTGTTCTTTGTGACCAGCTGGCCTCTCTAACTCAGAATATGTGAGCTTTTCCCACCAAAACAGTGATAGGAACTGGGATGTTCCCACTGAATACCCATTTCAGCGTGTACAGAATCAGTTGCTAAACCCGACTGGAGCATTTTCTATCTGTGGTAACATACTCCATTTAGAAGATATTTTTCCCCACAGCTCTCCTGGGTGGCTTTTGTACAAATAGCCCCTTTACTTCTTTGTTTTCAGTAAATAAGTGCGTAATCTGGCACAGTGTAAATATGCCAGCAGTCAATACACAATGTTTTCCCCTTCCTGCAATGAGAAGGAACATCTTCCATACTGCCAGGCTGAACCGAGGTTTTCTCTGGCTTCCCTCTTTTCTCTGTGAGAACCCCTATAGACTGGCTTTCCCCATGTGCTCTGCTTGGAGTTTTTTCTTGAACATACTTCAAACCTGCTGTGGATTATTATACCATTTTCTAGCCCTGCTGTGTCTTGCTAGAAATGTAAAGCTCAAAGTGCAAGCGAAGCATTGCATATCACTGGTGCTTCACAAAACTAGGTATTGTCAATAAGCAATTTTTATTTTCTCTTGGTATAAAGGCACCCCCAAACAGCCATGGTATAGACTGTAATATATTTGGGGTAGGTCCAATGCAACATTTTACAAAAAGCAATTTTCATATTCAAACCTCAAGGAGAGGACATTGAAGTCTCATTTAAGAGGTCTGTGTCCTGATGTGTATTTCCCTCATACGAGCTACAGTGTATGTTTAAACATCTGGGAATTTGAAACATCTAGGAAGTCTTTATGGAGAAATCAGGAGTCAGAGTCATCCTGGAAACACCAAAAATTTTTTTCTAAAAGAGGTTTTACTACAAACAGATAGAAAAGATGAGTTGAAAGGTAAACACTTTCTAGTAATGCAACCATTCATGGTTAATTACATTCATAAATAAAAAAGTCAATTATATATTTATATTTTATATAAATATATATATATATATATTGTTTGCGCCAGACATACATATGGGTTGCAGTTTCCAGTTCTTTGCTTAGGTACTTCAAGCAGTGCCCTAACAGCATGAATAAAGTAAGCGGTAAACATATTTGAAACAACTGCTTCTGGTACCGACATATAAAAGGGCAACTGAATGCGAGGTTTCATTAAGTAAAATGGATTATTCTATCTGCATGTGAGCAAGTTAATGGTATGCTGTGGTGAGTAGGGATTTCCACTGCTGGACTATAGTCATTTTTCAAAATTTATTCTCATCACAAGCATATTACAATAACTGTACCTATTTGTACCTAATGTACCTATTTGTTTTTCATATGATGAATCCATTGTCACAAAACTGTTCTTGAAACTAAGCTACAGCACTAAAACTGTATAAAATTAACAGAGACAGCAACATTTTCTTTTTACCTTAAATAAATGAAAACTTAAGGTGTCAGGTCACCAGACATTAAAACTCAGTATTTCATAAAGACCGTGATCTAAGTTAAAGATAAAATTAGAAAAATCTTACTTTAAAGGGGATGAGATAACTAACTGAATGAAAAGGTCCTAGACCAAAGAGCTGGGTCAGAATGGAAGATATTTAGATGTCTAACAGGTAATTTCACACCAGTCAGGAAAGTGTATTTTCACTTCCATCAATGCTATACAAGACACAACTGTCACTGCAGCCCCAGGGAGCACCATGGCAGTAGAGCCAGAAGGTACCTGTCCATCTGGTAGACACCTTGGGCTGGCTGAGGAACTTGTCTAATTCAGATTCCTTCCTTGACACAGGTTGATTCCCATGGAAACATGCTTCTTAACCCACTTGAAATACGAAATGACGTCAGCAGCTCAGATGTGTTCATGAGCCTACGTGACCCCCGAGCCACCACGTACACGTATGACAGTGCCAACCTACAGTACAGAAGAGCCACTTCCAGCAGAGACCTCTACAGTAGGAGTGCTTTGGACAGGCACAGGCTTCATAAAAAGGGACACTTACGAAGAAGGGCATCACAGATCAAAGTCAAAATCCCTGATTTGACTGATGTTAACTTGATAGACAAGTGGTCCAGAATAGTCTTTCCCATCACGTTTATTCTTTTCAATGTTGTTTACTGGCTGTATTATGTCCACTAATTTATACAATAATGTTACCGTAGTCTAACATAATTAGACTTGTTTCTTTTCATTCTCAATTTTGTTAACTTTGAAGAACATGTTCAAGGTAAGATACCCAGCCATTGAATACTTCTAGATTTAAGCTTTCAAAAAAAACCCCAAACCAAAACCAAAAAACAATCCAAATCCAGTCTTACTACATTCAGATCAGAATAGTACAGATTTGCTCTTAAAGAGCATCTTGAGCAAAAGTGCTATACCTCGACTTTTACAAAGAGTTTGTGCATCACCCATGACCTTTCTTTACCTGCTTTTATCTTTTTATTAAAGTGGATTAAAATTTAGTCCTACTGTATTCCCACAGGAGCATGCTTCCAAACGAGACAGTAAACCAACTCAGAGTAGTAGTCATGTCACAGCCTTTCAGCATTTAGAGTATAAAGAAACTTGAAGAAATAACTGTTTGAAGGATCATAACTATTACATCATGCATCATTTCAAAGTTAATAGTTATACTAGGAAGTATTTCCATAATGTCTGTGAGAAGTATCACTCAAGTATTCACATTTTCAGAGAGGCAGGCATCTTCAAAAGAAAGGAAGGGCAGCGGAGACAATTCCCACTGAGTTTCCAACTAAGGAATCAGCTGATTCGATCTAACTGGAATTTTGTCATTTCCACAAAGTAGCAAGCTTGAACTTGAAAAGAACAATTGTGCCATCTGTAATTTTGTATTAAATAGCAGAAAACAAACACATCATAATTTCTGGAAGCTTTCAAAAAGGGATACTCCAACACAAGAGTAGCTATTTTTCTTGACTCCCAGGTGTCTTGTGGCTGGTAACTTGCAACATATTTTCCCCAAAAGTTGGCAGATGTCTGGGAACAGAACTGAGGAGAGTTCTGCACACAGTTTCCTACAGATTTCCTCACTCTGCTGAGGAACAGGAGGTACATCTGAGTCTTACGGCACACTGGTGATGCTGGGCACACAGCTCCTGAGGAGCTGCCTCTCCCCACCCAGCCGCTTATCACCTGACGCAACCAACACATGGAGTTGCAGGCAAAGTGCTAACAAGCTGCATGCAACTGAGGTGCAATAGGTCAGTCACCTCCTATCTGTATCAAACCGATTTCCCTTCTCTATTGCCAGGTTTTTTCCTGACAGTGTTTATATGTTGCCTAACAAAGCATTTTACTGAAATGGATCTATTAGCAGTTAAATTTTATTTTGTATTGAAAATGTTTCATACTTTTACCAGAGTCAAGATACACAAGCCAGCAGAGTCTATATAGGTACTGAGATGATTGTTTTGAATGCCAGCTGGTACAGAAAGAAACATTGATCAGGATGGTAGGCAGCAATACCCACAGCTGGCAGGGAATACAAATGAGTGATGTGGGAAGTTTCTTCACCAGTTCCTCTTTGCTTGGCAGTAAGGTCAACTGATGACCTTATTGCCAGCTGACATTACAACTTTTTCATCAGAAGGTAATAATAAATGAAACACTCCTACATGTTAACGTTTGTCACATCCTGCAAGACCTCAACCTCCTAAGATCAGGGCCTGCTGCCCCTTCTCTTTGTGCAGCAGGCTCCTGCAGATACAGTCCAGAATGATAAATTACCAAACAAGAAAAGGAATAGCTTTAATGTACTCACTACAAAAAAGAAAAAGCTGAAAAACAGGCATTTGACATTGCTAATCTAGGAGGGTCTGTAAAACTACCAGTTTTCCTGTGGGCTCCAAAGTCCCAGTCTCATCCCAAGTTTAATGGAGCACAAGGTGGTCTTCTCAGCTGTTTCTTGTCTGCTACAACCTTTAGCCTCTAGCTTATTGAAGAGCTGCTCAATTTTACCAGATTAGTCAAGCATTAGATACAATTTGAGATTATCCAGGACAAATATTAATACAGTCAAATGGCTCTTCTGAATAGGGTATAACTTGTATGCCTATCCCCACCCTAAAACAACTCCAAATAATTTTTCAACATTTGTACCGTATTGGCAACCAAAATAAGAACTGCGACACATCATCCCAGATGGGACATTTTGATTAACTTTTTAGTCAAATTTAAACAATGTTTAGATCAATAATATTTCAGTGCAACTAGCAACTATATATTAGTATCATAAAATAAACAATACACAGAACATATGGAAGTCTTGCATGCTAAGCAAGCTGAGCTTTTTGAATTCAGTGAACTGTCCATGAGCCAGCGAACTTGCCAACTTTGTGGTTATACGCAGAAATAAATTCAAAGAAAGCAATGCATTCTGCAGATTTGTAGTGCAAAATACTCTGCTAGAAACAACTGTCTGTGTTTTTGTATCACCTGGTTTCCCAAAGGTATTCACAAAGAGATCACAGGTCAATAATTTAACTCAGCTGTTCCAGTGGTGTGGAGACATTACAACCCTTCCTTACAGCTACAGTGGACATTTAGGAAGAGCCAATATCCAATGTAATATTGAAACAAGAGTTTAGGTAATAGAAAAGGATCCCTTGCCTTCTATTACAAGAGCAAAGATCAGCTGTACTAGTCTTCAGAAAGTTTTCTTGTAGACTCCTAAATATCTGCATACACATAGTTCCTAGTTTATGGATCATCCAGGTAGTTCATGCACAGGTGTTGGACACATGGGCTAAAAGTGGATACATTGCACAGTTCGAGGCAAAAAAAAAAAAAAGGCTATGGAGCAGAGGAAGGGCCATTAATCAACCAAGAGCAGTGCAAATGCAAAACTCCTTCATGAACAACATGTTCCAAAATAGCAGGGTCCACCCTTGTACATCAGGAGTCCTTCAACACATGTGATCAATACAAACCTTAGCCTTCTTGCCAGTTTTGAACAGCACACAGCAAGGTCTGGCTTCATCAAGAGCTGGAAGCTGTGATCTTGAGTGAAGAAACAGCTGCCAGCTCTTGGCACAAAGTTTTGCAGCAGGGGCTAATAAGCCTACCACATACAGAGGCAAGAGCCACTTGCTGGCCATTGGCAATATCTTAGCTCAGAGTCAGCATCTCCTGCCTCCCACTGAGCTCCTATCCACACATTTAACCACTGGTTCTGGTAAACAAAAATTAATTTGGCATTCAAGCTTGCAAGGCACATTGGATTTAAACTAAAACCTCTCCCAAAGCCTCAAAAGAGAATTAAAACCAAAGCATGGGAACAGGGTATGTAACCATAACTAGCACATTTTCCTTCTTTCCACTACTTTTAGAAAAACAAACACAAGGAAAGTATTTCTCACTTGAGAGCAATAGCTTGGCAGCAAGGAAAAGGCAGTGGTTATTAGAGGCACAGGATGGAAAAATGTGGCTATTTATGGGTTAGCCATCTGGAGCTAGGAATTAGTGAGTGCAAAAGAAACACAACTTCTCCCCATCAATAGGTTGGAGTCATTTGGCTGGTTGTCAGCAATGAAGGTGAGTAACAGTGTAATGCTAAGCTCTGTCACTGTTCTATTTTAGTAGTTAGTTTGCCTGCCCATAGGAACCAGACTTCAAGCTCAGCATAGATAAGGTCCTATTGCTAATTAGGTCTCAGATAAACCTCCGTGCAATTTGTGCTGCTGTTCCATGCAATTTGTGAGTTTGAATAGATATTTAAAGCAACTTGCACTGGAAGTCCTTTTTAGCTACATTTCCCACAGATACGAGCGTCTGCTGTGACTGTGTGTGCGTGTTTGTTTGCCTGTGGGATTGGGTGCACCCTCAGCAAGTTTGCCAACACCAAGCTGTGTGCTGTGGTTGACACGCTGGAGGGAAGGAATGGCATCCAGAGTGACCTTGACAGGCTGGAGAGGTGGGCCCATGCAAACCACATTGTGTTGAAACCGCATTGAAGTTCAACAAAGTCAAGTGCAAAGTCCTGAATTGGGGTTGTTCAGCCTGGAGAAGAGAAGGCTCTGGGGAGACCTTGGAGCAGTCTTCCAGTACCTGAAGGGGCCTACAGGAAAGCTGGGGAGCAATTTTTTACAAGGGCATGGAGTGACAGCCCAAAGGGTAGTGGCTTTAAACTGAATGAGAGTAGATTTAGATTGGATATTAGGAAGAAATTCTTTCCTGTGAGGGTGGTGAGACACTGGCACAGGTTGCCCAGAGGAGTTGTGGATGCCCCTCCCTGGCAGTGTTCCAGGCCAGGTTGGATGGGGCTTTGAGCAACCTGGTCTGGTGGGAGGTGTCCCTGCCTATGGCAGGGAGGATGGAACTAAATGATCTTTAAAGTCCCTTCCAACCCAAACCATTCTATGATTCTGTGTGGGCGTCTTCCAATGATACTTGAATTCATTGGAAATTTCAACCAAAAGATAACAGAACAATAAGAATCTGTGAATAATACATTCTTACAAGTTTCAACAAAGCAGGTAGCTGAGCAGAGGACAAAGCTCCTGTTAATCCATCCTCTTTTCTGCAAGAAAGGGACTCAATGAACCTCAACCTTATTAGTCACCAGAGAATCCACAGGGGATGGCAATTTAATACCCAGATCCATAGGGAAAACAAGGTTCATTGGTTTTCATGATCTTGAAACTATTTCACATTTATAATGATCTTTTAATGTCATTCTAATCTTACTTCTCTTCAGCAGTATTCCACCTAACTAAGAATGAAACAGTCAGTGGCTAAAATGGTAACATGTTTGGAGTGTGTATTTCTCCAATAGTGGAGTAAATTAAATAGCTACTCTGTGCTTTTCCAGGGCTTCAGACTGGGATAGAATCAGCCAGGAGACTGCAGTGATTTTGCCCATTTCTCTAATATCAACCCAGCTGAGTAGCCAGTCTGTGAACCCTCCTTGGCTGAGCAAAACCACTGGTTTGCAAGAGCCTTATTGTTGTGATGGCAGGTTTTAGAGCTGGGATCAGCCCAAAACAGGATGTAGGAGTCAGCTGCAGTGACTCCAGAGGTTAAAACAAAATCCTTCCACTTCATTTATATTCCCAGACAATTCAAAACAATTAAGAAGGAATAGCAATAGTGGTAGAAAAAGTCTTAAAACACCACAAAAAATAACATTTTCAATATCACACAACATTCCTACACTTTATGCTATCACTGAACAGCACAGAAGTTGCTGTTTCAGAGTTACCCATTGTTTCACCTTGTTCACCCTTATAGATTTTCCATCCCCTTGTACTGCAAATGAAGGATTTCTTGAGATAAATCATGAGGAAAGTCATCCAGGCCTGGGGGCCACGTTCCACCAGCTACTTCTGTTTCCCATCACAGACAAATATCTGCCCCTTCTCATGAATTCCCACGTACCAATGATGTATTGCTAACACTGCCTTGGGAGTATCAGTCAAAAAGGGCTGTGTTACACCTGTTGCATACAAAAATGTTTTTAAATGGTTTCTGTGTTGAAAAGCATAAAAAAATGTATCTGTGATTGTATAAGTATGTTTCTTCTTACCCACCTAGGCACCCACCCTGTGGCCCAAAGAAGGCAGGAGATCACAGAATATTTAATTTCAGCGCGTGGTGATACCAGAATATATATACACAGAGTGAAAGAATTAAGAGACAAATGAGAAATCTGGCATTTTTTAAAGGAAGATTGGTTGATTTGGGTCTACTTACTATCTTGGAGTACAGCGTGAACTCTAATTATTTTGTCTGCTCCTTGGCGTGTTTGCTTATAAAAATTATTTTATAAGTCTTTTGAGTCTCCAAGTGCTATAAAAACATCACCTCTTGCCTTGTGCTGGTGCCAGTCTAAGAATGGCATGGTACTCATTCTTTTACACTTTTATTTTTGTCAAAATCCATTGAGTAGCAGTAGAAGAACCATGTCATCTCTCTAGAGATGGTCTCTGATCAATAATGTCTCTGTAGTCATCACTGCCTATCTGTATCTGCACAGTCTTAGCGAAAGTATGAAAGTATCGATCACACCACCAAAAATGTTCATAAAGATGGTTTCCTTTGGCATGTCATGCATTTCAGTGAGAGCATAAGCAATCTTGTTTGCATTTGTGAACTTAGCAGTTTCCTTGTTCCTGTCTCTGAAATGTCATTCGCTGTTTTGATCTAGCTGACAATGTATTACCTGATTTTTTTAGATTTTAAGATGCAACTAACTTTGAATATTGTATGTGGCAGAAAACAGCAGCTTTACAAAACAAAGGTGGCAAATTGTTATTTCCAGAAAGAGCTGAATGAGACTTTGGCATAGGTAAAGAACTCAGGACTGGGTTTTACAAAGGTAGTTAATAGCAATTCTCATCCTATCATCCAATGTTGGCTCCCATCTAAATAAATATTAAAATATGGGAGATCTGAAACCTCTGCATTCCCAAGAAACAGAATTTCTTCTTTTACTGTAGCCATCAAAAAAACTTTATTTAATCTACATGATGCTAGGAATCCTTCCCCCCAGATAGTCCACCACCAAAGCAGTTCCTGCAGACCTGCAATAGTTTCCAGTTAGAAAGTTCTCCACACCTTCCAGTGCCTTTCATTGTTGTATTAGCCAAATTAGCTGACTAAGCTAATGCTTAAAAATAGCCACAGCCTTCTCTATGTAGGACTGTCACTGGTACTAGCACATATGAAGAGCACCATTGAGTAAAATTCACAACCATAGACACCACGAAGAGTTGAACATCCAGTATATCCTCCACAAACCAGCTTAAAACATGAGGTTCTGCTCCTGCAATGATCTTCTCCACAGAACAGCTGGATGATGTGAACCATGTAAGTTATAAAAGTCCAAAGGATGAATCTTTGTGAGATTTACCCCCTTTTTAACATTTTGGCAGCTGTCTTTTGGTCTTTCTGGAGCCATCTTGAAGTACATATAAAATATAAATTTACAGAAGGAAGGGTAGGATATTGCCAAACATAATTAAAGTGGATTTAGAGAAGTAAAAAACTATCTCAATGCAGTTATGAAAGCATTCTCCAGTACCAGAAAAGTAAAAATCCCTTTATTTCTGGCACTTCATTATAAATATTAATTCACAACTCAAAGTGAGAGCAAAGTGTGCATACTTCAGGACAGGATGTAACTGATTCTTAAAACCACCTTTCAAATATAAGCTTAATCATGTTTCAGCATGTTTCTTATCAGAAAGACTTGCCCCCAGAACTCAGAAATGTTCTACAGGCTTATACATATAATTTAAAAACACAACTTCTTGGCATACACAATTGCTTTGTTGCAAGAACAGTTTTATTACAGTACTCACATACTGACAACTTGCTGGTCAGATCCAGTTCTGATTCACTTTAGCATGCCAAGATCAAAGCTGAAATGATCGATCAAGAAAAACATGATTTTTCTGAAATCAAGGGAAGATTTCCATGAAACGGAGAGAAGTGCAATGAATGCCAGTGGAGGACAGGGAACATTATTTTTATAATTCACTTTTATATTTTGTATCAAGATATGCCGCTTTTTCTGATTCAAATTGCAGGTCTGTTTATGCAATGTGAACTTCTGTAGGTGCTTTTTACATGTTGAAATTAAAACTTCTTACAGTATGTCCATTATATGTACTATTTTCACTAGGACTTTTGGTTCAAAGAGCTTACTGTACGAAATTTTGTTTCTGGTCTTAATTACATGCTTAAGAAGTCTGTACATAGTACCTGAAAAACCACAGAAGTTTCACCAATATATTTATGATGGTTTTTTTCCTGTATTTTTGCCCATGTGACCATGGGACCCAGAAGTGAGCTACTCTGCAGGGGCAAACACTAGGAGGATATGAACACATTGTCTCTGAAACAGGACAAAAGCAGGAGCATCAGCTGGGAACAACTGTTACAAGTTAGCATGGTGGAACGTGCAAACATCAAAGCCATTCAACTTAACCATAACCAGCTAATTAGGAAGAGCTCAGGCCTGGAAGAACACATTAAAATACAGATATGGGCAAAGTGAGCAGATAGGCAAACACAAACTAAAAAGTTATTTAATGTTAATGGAGTCCTGCACCTTTGATCTAATTCCTGTGCCTTCAGATTTCCCCAATTCCCCCATAGTCACAGTCTCACATGGCTTTGCGAGTGATGTTCCTCGCATCACAGCCCCTCCACGGCTTTTATTACCAGTGCAGGTCTTGTGTTTCACTCTGGTCCCAGCACACAGTTCCTCCAGGGGCTGTGACATGCACTGCAGTGCTTACACTGTATGAAAACTTGGGTGGAAATTCAATGGCAACTTACTTACCTAACACCACATTCTTCAGACCAGAAAATGGCATGGCCACCTACACTCGACAGACATGTTCCTGCCCACATTAGCTTGTTTTCTATGTTTCCATTACACATACATTTTTCCTACCCACTTCCTTTTCCTGTCTACCTTCATTCATCAAAGTGTATGTTGAAGCTGACACCAGTATAAAGGGTTTTGTGGAACGTCTAGTTTTTTGCATCAGTTTGGCCTGGTACAGTCTCCACAAATGCCTTATCTGTCACAACTGGAGACCTTGCTTGCTCCAGAAGTACCTAATTCTCAGAGCAGAGATAGAACTAAACCATTTTAGTGAACCTGCTCCGGCAGGGGGGTTGGACTAGATGATCCTTCAAGGCCCCTTCCAACCCTAGAATTCTGTGATTCTGTGATTTTCTGATAGATGGTACAAAGTACAGAGCAGCAAGCTTGCTTCTCCATTCTATTTGGTCCTTTTCCTTTCCATCTGCTGGAGGCCATTACGTGCCTTATGAGGACAGTTCATTTCTCTATAGAAATGTAAGGTCAGGATGCATGTTTCAAATGCAATTCCATGACTGTCATGTTTCAGCTGGTAGTTCTCAACTGCTCATCAACAGGTGCTCCTCTCCTTCTCTAGCCATTCACATGGTGTTGTTATGCCCCCTGTCAAAAACATCATTTTGATGGTTATGTAAAAAATACTCAGACTTTCAATAAAGTCTAACACCCACAAAAAAGCAGTTCATTGCACACTTATTGCTGTCACATCATAACAGAAACTGTCTTGTCTTCTTCTAAAAGCAAAAAATCATTGAAAAAGAATTCCTCAGCTTTTCCTATTCAGTGCTGCAGTAAAGGACAGGACAAATATAGGATGATAGTAAAGATTAACCACCACCACATACCCTTAGAGTAATTATAAATCAATTTTTACCTTGCTAAGACATTTAAAACAAAACTGTGTAAACTTAAGTCTCTACTACTAAGAAAAAGTCAGAAATATTTTTAAATAGCATATACATTTAAAAAAATTGCTTTCTATCAGCTAGGTAAGTGGCAGATTTTGCAACAGAAGTTTCATAGGTTGATCATAAAAATGGAAGTTATCATTTGTGGTCTTTTATTGTTGAGAAAGCACATAACTTTTTTTGAAGAAGTTACTGTATTTTTGAACAATTGATCTTTGAAAACTAAGAGTTTGTAACACTGAGAGGTTGAGTTCTCCTCAGCAACATACTGCAAAATAAGTTTTAAATATTCACTTTAATATTCTTTGAAGTAGAGTTTCTAGGTATCTGCTTTCTTAAATGTGTTCTCAGGACATCTATAAACTGGATAGGTGGATCAGACCACAAGTGTCTTCTATTCAAATGACATCCCAAACTTGATAGTGTACACTCACATGAAATAAATCGCTAGCTGTTTATTATTTCTACTGCTGTAAATAAAAGGAATAGGTTTTAGTCCTTGTGTCCTAAATGATAAAAACAGTGTGGCAACAATAAAAATCAGTTTAAAAATCAGTTACCAAAAATTAAGCCTCTTTTCTCTCAAAAAGCCTTTCACCAACAAACACTGTCACAGTACAATGAAAGCTATAGCAGAGTTATACCTTCAGTATGCATCATACAATTCATGAAGAATTTAAATGCATAAGGCCATATAAAAGCAGTATATTCATTCTTCTGTAAAGCGACTAGATCTAGAAGCAAGAGAAAAGTGGAATCAAGGCAAATATACCTACGAATAAACCAAATAGATCTGACCAACTTATTCATTAAACTCACAAAAAATGGCATGCTCCTGAACATACTGGACAACCTGCAGTAACTCTTTCCAGATCTTTTATACAACTAAACAAATACCAATTCCAACCTGATTTTTTTAGCTTGAATTTGGTACCACTTGTGCAAGGTCTTTATCTGTTATCTGATCCATTATCAAATTTCTGTTGCTCATGTATATTCAAGACTATGATCCAGCCATATCTGTTGAAGAGATCAGTCCTTTCACTGTAAGACACATTTTCCAGTCTTTAATTATGACTCTTAACCCCCTTCTCCACTTATTCTTATCTTTCTTGAATTGCTGACACTGAACAACATGCACATCTGATACCAAATAAAAGGGAAATAGACTACATTTTATAGACACACACATTCTTCTTAAATGTTCTCTCACCCACAAAAATCATGTGCTAGCTTTAATATTAGAAACATGTATTTAGATTTCCTATCAGTGAAGCCTATTAAAATCCTTTTCATAGAGACCTTTCTACAAGAGAGCTTCTTGTCTTCTTCCTCTTCTCTGACCGGTCCTCTAAGTTAGATTTTTTTCTATGAATGCATTATTTTACTCTTTGCTTATATGAAAACCTATGGCACAACAAACTACAGGGGAAGAAACTCAAGACCCTGATTTTGAAACTGTGAAGAAGGTAAGTCATCAATACCTTGCCTTTTTACATATACAAAACATGAGTACATACACACATGTGCATGTTTAGAAGTACATATTACTATTTATGCAAGCTTTACAAATAATTTGTTCACATATGGAAGAATGCTTTAAAGAATTGTAGAAACCATAAGATTCCTCATGTAGTAGATTCAAGTGCTACAGCTTCTAACTTCTGTTACATACTACAATCAAAACCCAATCTGGTTTCAGAAAAATTTACTAGGTTTTACCAATTATTATCTGCTCTATTAAGTGGGCTGGGAATATCCTTTTCACAGTCTACATAGGTCAGCTTCTCTCCAGCACTGCATCCCTTTTGGAAACATTAATATATATAAGTGAAAAGTCATAAACTAAGATACAAAACCAAAGCTAAAAACCCAAACTTTACTCTGAGTAAAGCCCCAGTGCTTCTCCCTCAACTTCTGATCACTGAACAGGCTGCCTAGAGAGGTTGTGGTACCTCCGTCCTTGGGAGAAACTCAAAAGCCATCTGGACTTTGAAAAGCAGGTTTGAGACCACCTAAAGAACCTGAAGGTGCACAAGTCCATGGGACCTGATGAGATCCATCTTCAGGTCCTGAGGGAATTGGTGGATGACATTGCAAAGCCGCTTTCCATGATATTTGAAAAGTCATGGCAGTCCAGTAAAGTTCCCACTGACTGGAAAAGGGGAAACATAACTCCTATTTTCAAAAAGGGAAAAAAGGAAGACCTGGGGAACTACAGGCCAGTCAGTTTCACATCTGTGCCTGGCAAGATCATGAAGATCCTCCTGAAGGCACTCCTAAGGCACATGGAAAATAAGGAGGTGGTTGGTGGCAACCAACATAGCTTCACCAAGGACATATAGTGCCTGACAAATGTGATGGCCTTTTATGATGGGGTTACACCATTGGTAGATAAGGAAAGAACTGATGTCATCTACCAGGACTCATGCAAAGCGTTTTACACTGTCCCACATGACATCCTGGTCTCTAAACTGAAAATACAATATTTTGATGGATGGACCACTCAGTGGATAAGGAATTTGCTGGATGGTCATACTCAGAGTTGTGGTAATTGGCTCAATGTCCAAATGGAGACCAGCGACAAGTGACGTTCCTCAGAGCTTGGTATTGGGACCAATCTTTGTTAGCAACGTGGACAGTGGGATCAGGTGCACTCTCAGCNCTGCACTGTCAGGTAGTTTGCGAACAACACCAAGCTATGTGGTGCAGTCGACATGCTGGAGGGAAGGGATGCCATTCAGAAGGACCTTGAGAGCCTGGAGAGGTGGGCACATGCAAACCACATTGCATTGAAACCACATTGAAGTTCAACAAAGCCAAATGCAAGATCCTGCACACAGGTCTGGGCAATCCTGAGCACAAATACAGGCTGGGTGAAGAATGCATTGAGAGCAGCACTGAGGAGGACTTGGGGATGTTGGCTGATGAACAGGTCAACATGAGCAGGCATTGGGTGCTTGCAGCCCAGAAAGACAACAGTAACCTCAGCTGCATCAAAAGAAGCATGACTATCAGGTTGAGGAAGACGATCCTCTCGCTCTACTCTGCTCTCGTGAGACCCCACCTGCAGTACTGTGTCCAGTTCTGGAGTCCCTAAAATAAGGACATGGAACTGTTGGAGTGAGTCCAGAGGAGGGGCATGAAAATGATGAGAGGGCTGGAACATCTGTCCTATGAACACAAGCTGAGAGAACTGGGGTTGTTCAGCCTGGAGAAGAAAAGGCTCTGGGGAGACCTTAGAGCAGTCTTCCAGTACCTGAAGGGGCCTACAGGAAAACTGGGGAGGGACTTTTTACAAGGGCATAGAGTGACAGCACAAAGGGTAATGGCTTTGATCTGGAAGAGTAGATTTAGTTTGCACATTACGAAGAAATTCTTTCCTGTGAGGGTGCTGACACACTGGCACAGCTTGCCCAGAGAAGCTGTGGATGCCACCTCCCTGGAAGTGTTCAAAGCCAGGCTGGATGGGGCTTTGAGCAACTTGGTCTAGTGGGAGGTGTCCCTGCCATGGCAGGGGGGAACTAGATGATCTTTAAGGTCCCTTCCAACCCAATCCATTTTATGATTTTATTGACAGAGTCCTGTGCAGCCTGCTCTAGGTGACCTGCTTGAGCAAGGGAGTTGAACAGGATGACCTCCAGAAGTGCCTTCCAACGTCAATATTCTGTGATTCTATACTGCTTTTGTTTGTAAAGCTGATTTTTTTCCAGCATATAAAAAGATTGAGTTTAGTGATTAATAAATCAAGAAGCAATTTACTGCAATTATCCACACACAAAATCAAGTGTTTATTTATTATTTACAAGTATAAATACATTAATGTTACAAGTACTCTGGCAAGTTCTTCAGTATCATGGCATGTTAGGTAAGGGGAGCATATTATGCAAGTAAGACACCTTATTTTTACTAGGCATCTGTGCAGTCACTTCTGAAATTTCTAGATTCTGTATGTATTTAGTACTAAAACCAACTGTACATTGGATTTTTATATTTTTGGTGAAACAGATACAAGATTATTATTTTTATCAAAGTATTTGTAAGTTATTTGGTCACAAGTCATAACTGCTTTCTCACTTCAGTATTTTACAGCATCAAAAACTTTTGGCTTTGCAGAGAACATTTTTCCTCCCCCCCCAAGTCAACTGGAGAGCCATCGCCAGCAGATAATGTCGATGATCTGAATTCCATCATTTCAGTTGCAAGACAACCTTCAAAAAGGAGAAAAGAATGAGATTAAAGTTGGATGAGACCAAAACTTTAGTCTAGGAAACACAGCTTTTTGCTTTCTCTTACAGTACAATAAGCAACTGTATAAGCCTGTCTTTCCTCTGGAAAATACAGATCCTTCTGTCAGCTCTCCTTTATCCCTCTGCCAGCTCTCCTTTACAACCTCACATGACTATTACTTCCCATAACTTTCTTTAGCACTTACTGCACGCAAACCTTCCCTCAACTCCCTGTAATCAAAAGTACAAGGGTAATTTCCAGGTCTAGTGAGATTCTTTCCCCACAAAGGAGAACCAAGGGATCATTTCTAGAGTGAATTCCTCCTTGTGCGGACATAAAACTAAGAGATGACAACAGCTCACAACTTCCATACAGACCTTCAAGCAGAACAAGAGGCCTGTGGAGACTGGTCTGTCCTGAAAGAATCCTTGTTTGCATACTGTAGAGTTCATTACAAACTAGTATTTTTATTTAGTTTTGCAGGACAAAATCCAGAGGAAAAAGTTAAGGGCTCTCATTTCACAAGAACACCAGCTGTATCTGGACTAATGCACTCTCCTCACTGGGAACTGCACAGTTATTCAGTGGTACCACATCAGCCCCACTAAAGCAACTGGGAGACATAATCTTAAGTGTCTTTTTTAATTCAAAATATTAACAGCACTATTATCACTATTATAGCTGAGCTATAAATCTATTATTCTCAGTTTTCACATAATGATGAAGGTTTTTTCCAAATGTTGGTCTACAGACTCCAGTTATAGCATCATAACATCACATAAAACTTGAACAGACTTCAAATGTAACGCTATAGTCATTTTGCCAATGAATGATTTACTTTGAGTTTTCAGCAAGATACCCAGAACAAACAATTTCAGTTAAAATAAACTCAGTATATAAAAAGTCAGGAACAAAGGATGGTATCAGTAAAAGCTACCTTATTAGCAGCTTCCAGTGCATTTACTAAGTTCTGCAATTCTTCCTTATTCATCTCTATAGAAATTGGTTTGATTTCACCATTTTCTCTCACATCCAAATCAAGATTGAGAAGTGGCATTTGCAGCATGGAGATCTTATCACTGGAGAGAGCAAGCTATACAGATTGATGAAACAACAAAGTGTAAGGTGGAGCCATTAAGTTTTTAGTCTTTCATAGCACCACATCACTGCTTCATACAAATGTGTACTACCAGAACAAACTGACATGACAAAATTACCTTCTCATAAGTCATCTCTGCAGTTTTGGGGTTTGCCTTTTTTTTTTACCCATTGTTGAGATTTTTGTTAATACCAGTAATATACTGAAATACTAAAACCCCCCTTCGCAGCAATACATTTGTCAAAATAATCTGTTACAGTTATTGGGCTCCTACATTTTTGTATTCTAGGTGAAAAGAAAAGATACATTTGATCATAGCTCTTTACAAGTGAACTATACGAATTCTGAAGTCACCATATTCAAATAGCTCTGGTAATCAACAAGTAAGAAGGGTCTTTTAGAAGGGGGCAGCTGAGAGAAAGAAGACACATTTGTACATTTTTCAACTCTACAGCTGAGCAAACACTGTTAAATCTCTTATATGACAAACACTGATGAAGAGTGCTTTCTTTTTTGTTTACTATTATACTCTAGTATAATTAAGGCTTTTATAACATATTAAAATCACTAAGATCAGTTGATAACACTGTAGTTCAGTACTGCACACACCTATCTTATGTATTTAGAGAGCAGAATGTGGCACAGCAGAGGAAACAGTGTCCTTCATAGGATTCAACTATGGTAAGTGAAAAAAAAAAATCACAACCAGCTAAAGCAAAAAATAAAAAAGCGGCTTAAAGCAAAACAAATACAAAAGTTCAGACACATACCAGATATTTGTATCACAAAACAGAAACTCAAAAAATCCTCCAGAAGTTAAAAGAAACCATAAGCAAAAAACAAGAGTTCACATGTCTAGCTTAATTTTTGTCAGCAGTAAATGCGGTTTGTGACATCAATCCCTAGTAACAGCACATCTGAAGCACAGTATGATGCCACATTTGCTCTTGCAAAGCCTTGTCTATTGTGAACATTGCTTTTTGATTTCCAAAGCTGTTTGCTGCACAAATTATTTAACACTCTAATTGAAATAGAAAACTATTTAACAGCTCTAGAAATCTGGTAAACAGCTTCCATACACTACACAGCATCACAGATACTGTTTGTATTTTAAGTCTTTGACAGAGCTTAATAAAGCAGCTGTCTTTGTAACTCCAAAGCACCACCCAACTCCAGGCAACACAATTACCATTGGCTTATCATCAAAGTAAGACTTAAGATAAATTGTTTCAAACTAATTATCAAATAATTGTTTATTGCAGGAATCTACAAAATTGAAAAAAGTCAGGGAAACACATCCTGAATCAGTGTACTACTCTTAAAATTAAGTAAATCTTTTTTCTTCCTTTGAGTAAAAATACTGTCTATTCAGGCCTCAAAATCGTAACAGCATACAAAACTTTCAGGTGTTCCTGAGTAACGCTCAATCTCCTTTTAGGAAAGAGATAAGTACTGCAGCTTGAAACTAAAGGGGCAGGGGGGAGAAAGAAGAAAAATTTTGCTTTTACAGTCTGTACAAAGTTCAAGTCTTTGATGTGTTATCATGAATGTGCTTTTCCAATACCTGCAAAAACCTAACCACGCTCCAGAATGAGCAGGCCTAAGGGTGACTACATCAATAGTTACTTCTGTGTTGTGGAACACTTCTTTCAAACAACAAGGCAACGCTCTCACCTTTAACTGCCAGTCAAAATCCTGCAGCTGGGCAGAAGAGATTGCATTTACTCTTTCCACTAGTGCATTCCTGATTTCTTCCTTTCTGCCTTTTAGACATTTTGTGATTGCTTCTTGATAGTTTGAATTTAACTCATTTATCTGCTGAGCAGCCTACAAAAAAAAATAAAAAACTGTGACTGCTCAAAGTATGAACCACAGAAATCACATGTACCACCTGTAACAGCTGTGCTCTGCAGATTCCCAAGCTTCTTCCCAGAGAGCTGTTATACTGGACTCTATAGTCTCATCTTTCTTACACTGCCCTCACTGGTTCCTCTCTGTGTTTGACAGTCAGTACCTAACCACAGTAACATATGAAGAAAAAAACACTCTTCTTGAAATTTAAAGACACCAGAGAATGGAGGCTTTATCAGCCTTCTTAGATGCCACCCTAAAATCAAAACAAAAATCTAACAAATAATACAAGTTTAGCTCTGAAAGTTTCAAAGTGTGGAAGCAAAATACGTTAGCTTAGCTGAAACAGACATACTGATGTACCGACTTCCCTATGGCTACACAAGTATCTTTCCTTGATCTAGCTACTAGCAGGTAGTCAAAATACGAGCAAAATGTGCAAAAGATGAGAATTAAGATTTTTGATAATTGTACAAGTTTTTGAGAAGTTTATACATATTGGAATGCCCTGAATTATAGTCCCGGTCCCACATGCATCTCTATTCACAGTCTATTTTTATTTTTTTTTTGCTTTTCATACTATCAAAACACTTCAATGCAGTAGCAGTGAAGAAAGCCAAACAAAAGTGTGAACTGTTTTTATTGCTAATGAACAGTAATGACAGGTTATGTATTTTAAAGAAAATACCTTCAATTTGTGGTACTTAAGATATCGATTTAAATGACTAAAAAAGCATTTTAACAAGTATTATCCAGTGCTATTAAAAACAAAAAAATCAGTGTCAATTTCACTTTTTCTTTCACAAGTCCTTGCAGTGTACCTTTAAACACTGCTCACCTTCTACCTACTTAGGCTTAGTCTGCTACTATTCAAATGCTACACTATAAAAATACTTTACTTAAATAAGCTACAAGAGTAATCACTCCAGCAAGATCTCTCAGAGTGAAGACAAATCAGTGATGAGCCCTTACCTCTTCATCAGGTATGTTTTTGCTAACTGCAATTTTGAAATATGTCCTTGTTTCTTCTAAAACCTCCATCCACTCCGACAAGCTCCAAATGCTGCCATAATCCTGGTATCGAGGATACGCACGGCCACATATGCCATCGACTATTTTATGAAGGAACTGAAACAATGCAATAGGTAACTTCACACGATTCTATCACAGTTAACCTACACCAGGTAAGGACTGGTCAGGCGGTTCGGTTATCACCCCTCCCTTCGCTGGGTACTGTCTCAATGCTTCCCGAGTGCAGCCCCTGCACCGTCCTAAAAAGTCATGAAGAGTCCTTGCACATGACCAGTCCTGTCCTCCCCCCCGTAGTCAATTCACACGGTCTGCCCACAACACTCGCACTGTGACTCGGATCCTCCTCGGGTTTACATTTGGACTCCATAGCTTTGTGCACAGCTACCCCGTACGGCTGAACAGCCGAGCTGCCACACCAAAGCCACCTCTGCCCTGGCGCTGTCAGGACGCAGACCCTAAGTGCTGACCGCCCAGCCCGTGGATCCCTCTAGTCCCCCAGAACACTGCCCTCTGGCACTGAGGCTCTTCAGCGTGCCTGGCCCTGGGCCTGCTGTAGTGAATTTTCTTTGCGCACCGCAGTGAGGCAAATCCAGCCAGGCCGCCGCTTCACCCGCTGCAAGTGGCCGGAGCCGCGCCGGGAGCAGCCGAGAGCCCCCGCACGCAGCTCACAGCGCCGAGCCCTCGGGCGGCGGCGGAGCTCAAAGGCATTTCCAACCACCGACCGCCAAGCGAGCGCACAAACACCCGCTGGGGGCAGCTCCGGCGCGGCACCTGCCCGGAGGGCGCTGCGGGGGCGGCCCCGGGGCCCCGTGAGGCGC
>VZRW01004040.1:87973-99954 GCA_013398125.1 Aegotheles bennettii | reverse complement strand
GCCCGGCCCTGCCCGCCCCAACGCGCGGGCGGCCCGCGAGCACGCGCTTCCCCCTCCCGGCCGGCGGCGACGCGCATGCGCGTGGGCAGGGACACGCCCTCCGCCGCTGAGGTCGCGGGTTCGAGTCCCGGCCCCGCAGGGGTGGCACAGCCGAGTTGGAGGGGAGCTGGTGCTCCGTGCAACCTGCAGTCGGGCGGCGAAAGAAGCCGGAACCCCCAAAATTTTGCGAACTTTTGTATGCAATAGCACTTCACCTGTTTTTGCATTCTGCCGGTTTTGCAGCTTTGCTGTTTCACTTCACCAGGCTGACTTTCCAGCTGGGGGCAGGGGAGGAAGTGCAAGGCTTACCACAGGCATCCCGTCTTCTCTGGTACTGCATTGAAGTGAGGAAGTTAGGAGAAATACAGAGGTCCCTGCTGCTGGTACAGTGTTTACCATGAACAACTCATCGCTTGTTTCTTCTTTGCCGCAGTGGAGTGGAACGCCAGCCTGGCAGGGGGGTGCACAGAGCAGGTCCTGGCACCAGCGGTGACCTCCCCTGCCTCAGCTGGCATGAATGCGAACATGGAGAACAGAAAATGCCCCAGCCACCGGTGCGAGGAAGCCTGTACGAATTCAAGTCCCGGCAGGACAAAACTGCACAGAAAGTGACCCACATGTAGGCAGGCCTTGTTTCACTGAAATCGCCGGGCTAACTCCCAGGCAAAGGGTTACGCGTATGTGAGCATCACCCGGGGCCCTAAGAACGGGAAAGAAGCTGCAGGTCTGTGCTGGTGCATGTAAGGTCTGTAGGAAACCCCGGGCTGGTTAAGTCAGCTTGCAACACATCTTCCCCAAAGACAGGTACATGACCTAGTAGGAACCATGTGGTGCGTGGGAGTTTTGGAGAAGAAACAGATGGGGAAGAACCAATTCCATGTTTTGCTGACTGCAACCTTTCAGATCCACCCAATTTCTCTCAGGGTTTGCTAATGCTAGCAGATTAGATTTTTAATAGAGGCTTCTGGAAAATGTATTAAATTTTATTATGGAGAAATTACTTGAAGCTTCTGTTAAATTCAGGAATAGATGAAATTGTAAATAAAAATTACTTTATATTATTTGCAATAATAATTTCCTTTATTGTCCTAGAAATTGCTTTGTTAGATAATTGGAAACCTGTCTAAATTTGACTGTACAATGTTGCACGCTACAGATTAGAGCAGCAGGGGGGGCTCCTGCTCCAAACAAAACAGACCCAGAGACAACAGGAAGTATATGAAGACGATACAGGCTTGGATATAAATAAATTAGAGGGTATGTGGAGAAAGGTAGTGAGTGGCCCACTCAGTTGAAACAAGTGACAAATGTGTGAGAGCAAAGATGTAACACATGAAAGACGGAAACACATAAAAGAGGATAGGGAACCACCATCCTGTCTGACACAATCTCAGTGAACATTTTTCAAAGCAGCTTTTTTTTGCATCTCTGAAGAATAAAGAGTTTCACTTCCCTAGATGTGTAGTTTAAAACAGTATTTTGGACTTGGCCTACTGACATATGAGGAAGCAAAGTCAGACTGCACAAGAAAACCACAGCTGAGTTAGATAAATCAGTGTTTCGGAGCCCCATCCATGTACAACTACAAAGTCGTAGGGCATCCAAAGCTGGCCTTTGGCAATTTGGAGTTTGTTTGAACTTGCATTAATTGGATCCACCATCAGGTCTTAGGCTTGAAAAATACCTGCTTTTCATATTGCTGCTTCTGTACCACAGCAGCAATAACCCACCCCTCTAAAGATAAGCTGTCAAATAACCAGAAAATCAGAGACAGGGGGGGAAACTTGTAGAAGATAACTAGGTAGTGAAGAGACTCCAGGAGAGCAACAAAAGATGCAGCCTTATGAGAGAAATGCAGAATGAAAGCATAAAGGTGCTTTACATTGCTCTAGTTGTATCCGGTTGGGGAGAGCACCTGAGCACCAGTATAACTGTGCTCCACAAGGAACTATTAAATTGGTATGTCAATGTAAACAGATAACTGTAGATAATAAATAATTTTACCAACATGGAGAGGGCAGTAAATGTGGGGTTTTTTTTAAATGCAGAAGAAACATGAGGTTGCTGTTCAGATTATGGTGAGCGAAATGTAGGTTGTCATGGAAAAGGGAGGTCCCACTGGTCCCCTAGCCCCTGTTGCTCTGCTTCCTCTCCCCACCCCTCATGCCAGCATTAGGTGCCTGGGGCTGCAGGATGAAACTTCAGCTGATATGGCTGAAAACTAATTGTTATTTTTGCACTGATTTTTTTTCACGGGTTAGATTTCAGCCAGGTTGAAACAGAGCACCATTTCTGACAGAAGAGACCTTTGTGGCTGGGACAGAGGGGGAAGACAAAACTACCCCTTCTGACAGTCCACACTTAGATCAGATGAAATTTCAAATTGAAACTGCAGCTTGACACATGAATATCGATCAATGAACCACTTTAATTATTAAACCTGAAATCTTGAAAGCTTTTGTAGAAACTTACATATAAACATGCTCAGTGATATGCTACAGCTGAAGGAGATTGAAAATAAGGTATCTCTATTAAATTTTTAAACTCTGACCAGCTCTGAAGCTCACAATGAAGTTGGATGAACATGACACTGACATGCAGAACATTCTTCATTAGCTATTTGTTTTTCAAAATCAGTATTAATAATTCCTCCTGAATGAGAAATCAGTTTCTTAAAAATGTTACTTGTAAAATTTAAGCACATAAAACCATGACAAGTTTTGGTTCTTTTTCCAACCCCACCCCACCCTCACCCCCGTCTGTAAATATAATACTTGGGTATTCACTCTAAGTTCTATGAGACATGAAGAGTAAAGTATGTCATACAAAGTGGATACAGTCTATGTTCATAGCTTTAAGCTTGTCTCTGTCTTCTCTACCTTTTTCCAGTAAAGAGATGTAACAAGAAGGACTTCCTTGAATGTTCTTGATTTCAGTCCTCACTCTGAAATTTTGAAATTTCAAAATCCTCTTGTTAGTTCCTGTAGCAGTTCTGTCCTTCCAACAGACTGCATTGAAGATCTAGCAATAGCTTTGAGGGACAACTTCACAATTCAACATCAAGTTAGAGACACTCAATTTATATACCGAACTCTGTACTGCCTTTCACAGACAAGAACATACTGAAGAGATCATTCAAAAGAGCTCTGCTACGCTGCAAGATTTTCAGAGAGGAACTGTTATTGCCAGAGACTCTCTGAACATACTTTGAAGTGCCAGATGAGAAAAATCTTGTAAATATTATTCTAAATCAAACAAGTTAACATCATAGATTTCTAAGATATCTGTACTGTATACATCTGAACACCTGCGTGGCTGTGGTAGTGGAACAGCCAGGAGCCGGTATCACACCCAGTGCTCTGCAGGACAGAGGCAGGTGAATAGCTTAGACAAGAAGAATGACTTACTGTATAGGCAAAGGAGCCTGTAGTTGCCTGGAGCCATATACCTACTAAAGTAACAGCTCGTAACCCAACACAAACTGGACTCAGTAACTAGGACTGTATCTCATGAATATCACTGGTCACCATCTTCTGTACACAGCTGGGCAGGCACAGACTTATTCTGCCTTTCCTCTCCTGTCCCCAAGACATACTTTTTTGCATAAGCTTCTTTGACAAGAGAGGGAGGAGCCTTCATTTCCCATCCTACAGGATTGTCCTAACTCTCCTTTCCTACAATTCAGGCCCATTATTTAATATTCTGTGCTCAGGGAACATAGAGAGAGTTTATTTTCATCAGATCTATTGCTACCATTTTATAAGGAAAAATCTATTGTCACCAATTTTTCTTCTACATTCCTTCTTTCATGCTTAAGAGTTCTAGGTCAACTGAATACCAGGCATGTGTCGGGACTGGAATCTTATTCATCATGTGCAGGTCTAATGATTGTAATGGATGGAATGCAAAAAGACAACAACAACAGAAATTTAATAAACCCTTTTAGGGCAGATGGAGTAAAACCATAAGTCAAATATTCCTCCCTTTCTCTAAACCTAACCTGAAGATTTTAATGCTAATAACAAATGGTAAGAGCGTGTTGGTGCTTTTCAAAATTCTTTGGACATCAGAAAAGGTAAAAGAAAATGCCCTGTGGGTGGATTATGGTGACTCCTAGCCTTATTAGTAAACAACAATTAGTAGTCACTGGAATATGCTGTATAGCAAGTTGTACCAACATGTCACAATAGCAGCAGGGACAAAATATTCCTAAAATAATAAACACACTACTAGGTACATCTCCCCTCATCCACACTAGGAATTCATGGGCTATATTTATTATATGACTCTGAGTTGAGAGCTACCATGATAGCTACTATAGATTTTATTTTTATCATGTATTTTAAGGCATTGAAAACAGCTGTTGGTCAAATAGCTGACAAAACTCTGATTCTGCTGACAGAGGTTGTTTCAACCAAGGGCATTTAGAGAGAATGGAATTTTAACAGACTAAGAAAAAGCACTGTTTGTTAACACAGCTATGTCCATGTTAAGAGTGCTTTTGCCAGTACAGGACAGCAGTGTTTTTTTACTACTAAAGCCTTTCCAGTGTAAATACAGCCAACTTGCTCCCAAGGCAGATGGTCTCAGGATTTACAAGTCTTTCTCAGTCTTGTCATTCTGTGTCCAGTTTGGCAGCACATTGTCCTGGCCAGAATGCCTCGACTTCTTGGAGGTGTCTAAATAACTCACTCTGGAGCGAGTCCAGAGAAGGGCAACAAGGCTGGTGAGGGGTCTGGAAAACAAGCCTTATGAAGACCGGCTGAGGGAACTGGGGTTATTTAGCCTGGAGGAGACTGAGAGGAGACCTTATTGCCCTCTACAACTACCTAAAGGGAGGTTGTAGTGAGGCTGGTGTTGGTCTCTTCTCCCGAATTGCTAAAGATAGGACGAGAGGAAATGGCCTCAAGTTACATCAGGGGAATAGGTTGGATATTAGGAAGAAGTTCTTTACTGAGAGGGTGGTTGGGCACTGGAATAGGCTGCTCAGGGAGGTGGTGGAGTCACCATCCCTGGGGGTGTTCAAAAAACTGGTTGATGAGGCACTTGAGGCCATGGTCTAATGGTCTAATGGTTAGGAATATGATGGGATAAAGGTTGGACTTGATGACCCCGGAGGTCCCTTCCAACCATAATGATTCTATGATTCTGTAATAATATGTAAGGGGCAGCTTTGCACATATCCTCCTACTTCTGCCCTTCTCTTTTCCATGAGAAATAATAATTGAATAGACTTCACTGAAGAAGTTCCTACACCCCTATTAAACAACAAATCCTGTCTGCCCATGCCTGTATCCAAGCTCAGAAAAGTGGAGTCAGTTAGTACTCCTTACACATATAACTTTCCTTGAAGGATATTTAACATCTGTTCCGATTTTTTATTTTCTGAGGTAGTCTGTGACTACAATAATTCACAAGAACTAGGATAAAGAAAAAATTCCAACCTTGTCACTATATTATTTCCTACTTGTACCTGAGTTTCCCCACCTGCAGAATTAAGATAGTAATATCCGACTGTTCCTACAGGTGGTGTAGGAATCCATTGTTTGTGGCTTTACACCATCATGTTTATTAACTTTAAATAGTATCTGATAAGAACCACCAGTTCTTCTGTATCTGGGGAAAAGTATGACCATGGCAGTAGGTGTGAGTCCAATATGACAGGAGTTCTTTTTTCTTAGGAAACACATGGCAATATGATATCAAACACAGCAAATGTAGTTCTCATGAGGAATACAAAGAAATACATTATAGAGGAGAAGGTGGCCAGGACAAAGTAATTTGAAAGTCACATCTTCTCACAAAGCTAACTAAACATTCATGTATTAATTTGAAAAGTAGATTTTGGGAAAGAGTTGCAAGAGTCCTGGACAACTTCTTTATAGTTACCAACGTTGAAAAACATTCTAATTCACTTAAAAGCATTACCATCCAGCTGAAAAAGTCTGAACACCCTCTGGCTTATGCACAAGATTTTTATAAGTTAGGAAAATGTGTGTGTTTATAAATAGGGTTTGCTATAGTGAAATAATGAATCTCATTATGCAGGTGACAATAGCTTTGATTAGTATTTTACCCACTCCAGCTTTGCAATGGTTTAATGTTATTGCATCAGTAGAGATATTCCTAATTTTCAGTGAAGTAGCTGAGATGACATATGCTTTTATTTAGAGCTACTCCAGAGCAAATTCTGGAGAAGAGCTCTCCAAATGATTTCTCTTTGCACTGTGAAGACATGCTACTACTCATTCTTTCACAAGACAGTGTAAGGAATGTAGTAAAAAATTTTTGTTTCACAGTTTGGAGAATATTTCAGGAGAAATCCAGAGAGACTTAAAATACACAGTGTGCAATTATGTTAATTTCCCTAGTTTTCCTTAAATAGTTCCTTTACCTATAGGAGGAAAATAAGGACAAAATATAAATTGTTCATTTGAAGACAGGATATATTTCTCCATATGTTAATTACAACACATTATATGACACAGAATCTTAGCAAAAAGCAGTTATTCTAATATTGTCACATATAGTATTAGTTAAAAGTAAACCCTAAGATTTCTCTAAGTTTGAACTTCACCTACAATACTTGTGAAAGTATAAATCTCTCTTGCCCTTACCATGGCCATGGCTTTTCATTAATTAATCTTGGATCTGTGATGTACTGGGCTACCCAAGTGGGTCAGAAACATGCACGTTGTAACATTTATACCAAGCTAGATAAAGCTTTCTCTTGGTCTGTACTTTGCCTTCATCTTGGTTTACACTGGCTCTAGAAGGTGAGACAATCAGATATAAAATCTGCTGGGACAAAATTTCACCCTCAAAAATGTTTAAATACATGTTAACCATAAAAATGAGTTTTCAACAGTGTGGTGTCTGGTGGACACTTTTGATCTGATACTAGTTTTCCTAAATTCCTAGATTAACCATTTTATTAAAAAACAGCCTTGGATTTTCCTTTGTGGAAAATACCTGAGAGAATCAAAAGTCCAAGTGGCATCTTTATATCCATCTGCTGGATTATTTTTATATGTTCAAGAAATTGATATAGTAGTTGTGACATAAGTAACTATGTTAAAAAAGTGGAAAATTTTGTTACAAAGTTGGAGTCATCTGTTCAGGAGAAATTATGATCTAGAAAAAACTGTAAAAAAAATTAATAGATAAAAAAGCTTGAGAAAAAATATAACCCAGACAATAACTTTCTACAACCAAAGAGAGAGAGAAAAAAACAACGTTTACTAAATAGTTTATTTGATATTACTGATTCAGATCATTTTATTAGCTGATAGAGTGGTTTGATAAAAAGAAGGTGCAGAATTTAGGTTATTTTGTGGTCCAAAAATCAACAAGTCAAATAACTTGTTTATGTATATAATGAAAAGGAAGGTGCATAAGTAAACACCGTAAGTGCATATCAAAAATGTTCTGATGCATAATAAAACTGTCACAGTGTAAACAAGCTAATAACAAGCTTACAGCTGTAGATAAGATAAGGCTGAAGATTAGCCATGGGAAATTACCACACCACAATAAACACAGAAAGAAGGGATAAAGCAAATTATCCAAGTGCATCAAAGCCACCTGTGTGGAATTCCACTTAGCTAGTACTACTTTCCATACACACTTTCCCATCAGCTCAGAAGTAGCAGCATTAGATGGTGTTCTTTTTCTTTACAGTTACATTTTGTATCTTCTTATTCAACAGGCCTGTGTTATTTCAGCAGGGTGGTGAACCTGGACTGCTGGAAGCTGGAGTCTCACTATAGATTACCAATTCAGCTTCCCCATTGTAGAAAGTACTAATGCCAAGAAAGGAAGTAATTTCCTGCTGCATTAGGAGCTGCAGTAAGATGATGATATCTCATTTAAGATGATTTTCTGCTTGTCCTGGTAATTCAAAGCCCCGTAAAAAAATTAAAGACTCTTTCAGATTCCTTCTTAAATTCAAGCTGATAGTTCCTTTCTGCAGAATGGGCAACAGAATGAAAAATCCTGAGAACAAAAAGTCTCATCTTCTTAGTAACTCTCATGATGGAAGTTCCTAATACGCATGATGGGCAAACCATAGTGAGCGGTGTATCAGTAAATGCTACCTCAACAATAACTGCTATTGACTGCTAATAACTGCCCTCCAGAACTGGGATATAACGCAAGCTTCCTGATTCCTGGTATTCTGCAATTGGTTGAATATAATAGTATACACCACAGGCAAAGCATGAGGATTCCATGAGTGAACACTATGGTCAGTTACTCCCTTAAAACTTGTCTACACAAGCTACGTTGTGGCAATTTATCCAACCTTAACTAAGGTCTGAATGTGGATTTGTTAAACTGCATTACAACTTTGGCTGGACACTTTTATTCAGAATTTAGTTAGCCTTCATTTGGTTTGATATAATTCATTCTTACCTGGTTTACTTTAGCAAAACAAAGGTGGATGGATAAACACCAGGAACAAAAAGAACAATTTAAACCATTAAAACAGTGCTCACTGCCAGTGTAACAGCCAATGGGTATGAGATTGAGTTTAGAAGCTGGAAGATAATTCTTAACCCTCATAGCAAGCATACTCTGGAACAACCTTCTAATACAGTAATATGAGCAAAACACCTAATTACTTTTAAGATAAAGCTCAGCCAGTTTATGAGCCAGATTACATGACATGCCTGCAGTAACAAGGGAACAGATTCAAAGACCTAGAAGGTGCTTTCAGGAAAGTTCTCATGGTAATATCTACATACCTACTCTACCTCTCTCAAGATTTGCAAAATGTGCATAAGACGCACAGAATATATCTTGCACTGCAGAAATATAAAAACAAATGTTAGATCTTTTGTCTCAGAATCACTGGCAAACATTTTCACGCTGTGGTGTTTATTTTCCCTTGTTTCAATTTCTTATTTGTAACTTGGAAGTAGTAGTGCCTTCTTGTTTCCCAGGGAGCTGTGAAGGAAAACTAATGAATATTTCTAAAATGCTCAATCCAGTGATGAACACAATCTCCTCACGAGGAAATCAATAAGCCCATACAGATTTAGATGGTGGACAGTAAATAAGAGTTATAGCCACACACATACTAGGACAGATAAACAGCTGTCTCCTTCACTGTGCATCCATCATCATTTAAACTCAGTCAGACTGGGGTCGTGTCAGGAAATACATCTGAGGATCCTGTAGTAAGGGACTACCTTCGTGCATATGTACAACAGACCGCTTTAATTTACACTGGCAAAATACTAGGTTTTCATATATGAAATTGTTTAGGATTCTAAATACATCATTTAACCAATTATCTTGTAAACAATAATTCAATGTAATTTAAAATTTAAGTTTTTTGGTGAAATCTCTGCTACAGTTAAATCATTTGTGTTTACTGCAGAGCTAAGGAAAAAAAGGTGATCAGATTACTGGGTGATAATCAAGTCCCTTTCTGGCTATGAATTACGGTTAATATGCTACCACATCTTCAAAGATATTTAAAGTAGAGTGTTTGTCATAGTATGTCATTATTTATACTGTAAACACACACCAGATCGCTCAGGAACATCCACTGACCTGATATGAATGTACTTCATACTTGCTAAGCTGGTCCAGGAGTATCCACACTACAATAATGATAACCATCTAAACCATGTCTAAAAACCTGAATTCCCACTGGCATTTCTATTTATGTGGATTTGGCACTGTGATGTCTGCGGAATCATACACAGCATCTCAGCATTTCATTAACTTGAGATACTCCGGGAAATGTTTGATGTCATGCTGTGACAAATTTCCCTCTTCCTTCCAGGTCTTTGTGGGAAAGTTTTCAGTCTGCCAACATGTTTAGTTGACAGGTCCCATGACGTAAGTTCCTCTCTTTCATGTGCCCCAGCCAGTGCCAATATAAGCACAGCTGGACGAGCTGTTCATTCTTGTACTTGTAGAGTTACTGCAGCCAGGAACAGATAAGAGGCTTTGAAGAACACAGAAGACCAAAGAGCTCTCCAAACTGTCCTGGACTCATCAGTGGCTCTCACATGCCCATGGTGTTCTCTTTACATATGGCTGTTCTGGAGTTAATATGAAAGACACCTGCAGACCTCTCTGGAAAAAAGAGATTTCTCTGTTCAGATGACATTTAGTGTTATTACCTCCACACAGAAAAACTATCAGTGAAGTTTCTCAATCAAGCATTATCTCTGGTGACTATCTTCTTTGTAGAAGGCATGCTGGATGGTTGTTTTGCATGCTTGGAATCAAGACCATTAGTACAGCTGGACAGCAGTACAAAAGGACAAAAGTGAAAACATGTCTGTGTAATGGCCAAGTCAGGTGCCAGTAAAACCTCCCACCCACCCAATCAGACCTGCCTCTCTGAACAGCTCATGTACCCTGCTTCAACACATCTAATTAAACTGCACAGGCTGCTGCACTAAGGTGCTGGGCTCCTTCTGGCAGCCAAGCTAGCTCATTTGTTGTTTGGTCAGGCATTTTTGCAGTGCACTGATGTGCAGACCCAATTGAGGCAATTGTTATTGCTGGGCAAACAAGGGAAACAAAATGATGCCTTTCATAGTTGTAAGTTTAAAGAGGGACTGACATGTATGAAAAAATATGAAGGGAAATGTGGGATTCTGCAAATGAATTATTTACACTCTGATGCGATTACGGAAGAGATTGCTAGTTTGTTAAAAGCTGTGTGATGTTCTCTCCTTCCTCAAACACCTATGCTAACCTGAAAGTTCCAATAAATCAGTATGTTAACCAATTAAACAACATTAAAGTAACTTTTCTGGCAGGCCTACTGCCACCTTGTGTCTTGCAGCAGCCCGCTCTGCCCTCCTCTGAGTTGCATCCTCTTTCCTACAGCACCTGAGTCAGCAAAGGTGGTGGATCCTGCCAAGCAAAGCGAACACTACCATATCTTTTCCTGCCCAGAATAAACCTGCATAATTTCAAGGCAGTAGTTACGGACTTCCTTCATGTAGATCTATTTTTATTCCATCTGACACACCAATATGTTTTGAAAATCCTGCTAGCCATATGGGTTCTTCAAAGAACAGGCCATCAGCTGCTGTTCACTGACACATAAGCAAAGTGTTATCAGTGTGTAGTCAGGGGTGTGGAACATGTTAAAATGCAGGACAACAGTTGAAAATGATGCCACACACATGGGAAGGCGATCACAACCCACTACCACTGCTCATCACAGCCCTCCTGGCTCTCTTAGGAATTAATTTCTGATACTGAACAAGTACTGGTAACTCCAGTCCATTTCTACAGGGACCAAGGGGTCTCAAATAACTTTTTTGGTTTTGTTTTTTTTTTTCTCCCTTTTGCAGCAGAAGATGGTCTGGGAGTTGGAATCCTCTCACTTTTGTGTAAAAGCCCATGTGATTTTGTTGTAAGGGGCAATCTTCAGGAGTGCTCTGGAAAGCAGTAAGAGCACAAAGGACAGTGTGGGACTTCAAAAAGGGCTATTGGTGAAACAACTCACTGAGGTTCCTGATGGCAGTGATTTGTTTGAGATAATTCGGGCAGTTTCTCAATAGCCAGAGGGTTCCTTCCTAGAAAACAAGGCAGAGTGTTTGCTAACCCTGATCAGCCCAGTGGCTAGAAAACTCGATGTTTAGACAGGCCGAGCTGCCTCCAGTGCCAGACTTTCCTGGCAAAAGATCAAGAACATCAGTTTCCTGACAAGCTGTCGAGGGCACCAGGTTCTGCCACAGCCACACTCCTGTCACAGCCTCCGTCTGCCGAGGCCTCCAGGGAAATTAAAAACACGGCCTTTAAACGATGGAGAACGTTTGGACGGGCAAGTGCTGCAGTCGACGGCGGTTGTAAAAGCAGCCCTGTTCATTTCTCGCTGTAAGAAGTCAGCCCCTGAACACGGCAGGAGGAGAAGGGGGGACACCTGGGGACGCCCGGGCCCTGCCCGCACACCGCCCGCCGCGCCG
>VZRW01004040.1:26973-87388 GCA_013398125.1 Aegotheles bennettii | reverse complement strand
GTGAAACTCCCTCACCACGGGGGACATTGGAGGCGTGAGGGGTCTGGTCCGGGCAAGCGCTGCGGGGCCGAACCGCCCCCTGCAGAGCCCGGCGGCGGCCGGAGCGCGGTGGTCCCGCGGCCGTGCGGGGGCAGAGCTGTGCCGGGGCAGGGCTGTGCCGTCAGGCGTTTAAACGTCCCCTGGGCCGTGGGGCCGTCCCTGCCGGCGGGGATGCCAGCGGGTGAGCTGCTCTGGAAGCAGCCCGGAAAGTAAAGGTGATCGAGACCTTGACTGCAGAAACAAAAGGCTGTGTTTCGATAGCTGGTGGCAGTGAGTGGGAGAAAGGGCGCACGCTGCTGTGCACCTCGCGGGTTCGGGGCAGGGAAGCGGGCTGGGGTTCCGTGAGTCACGGGGGGATCCCTGGGGGGTCGGTAAGGCAGGGGGGGCTGCGGGTGCACACAGCCGGTTACAGGGCTGGGCCACAGTAATGACCACTGGGCTTAGCCATGGAAAACATTCACAGAGAGCGGAAAGAAAAACCAAAGTTCCTAAAAGGAAATGCTGCTTCAGTGTCTTAAGTACTTTTGAGGTTACTAGTGTTTGAGGTTACTAGTGTCAAAAATTGAGCATTCTTAACCCCCTGCATTTTTTTCTAGGCTCCTATATCTTTAGGCTTCATTTTTAATAATAAAACTTCTAAAGATACACATTTGTAGCCGAGCCCTGAATTGCTGTAGGACACTTCTCTTCTAGGCCTGAAATAACCTCTCAAGAGGCATGTTTTGTAGTGTTGCAGAAAGTCTGGTGGTTAAAGTGGATTCACAGGTTATTCCTGTCAAAATATCCCTGAGCAGTAGGCAGGTTTTATAGCTCCATGACAAATACCTGATGGTATTCCTGAGGTTATTTCTGAGTCAGTTTGCCAAAAATTCACTGCAGTGTTGGAAAATTATGTTCACTGCTGTCTTAAGTTCTGTTGAACAGTGTTGTGAGTGGTGACCACCTGTATCACACCTAATTGTGGTTTCTGTAATGTCTTTTAAAAGCCCTGTGTTGTCCATATAAAGCCAGAAAACATCAATATATACTGATACACCATTCAAAATAGTTATAAATGCCAGTATAATTTCTGCTGTCACATTAGCAAAGTGAAAATACATTTATGTGTTCCAGGTACAGGGACAATGCACAATTCCTGTCTTGGACAGCTAATAGTTGAAATTAGTGTGATGAAATATTAAGTGAAGTGTGCAAGATCTGAGCATAATTTTAGACCTGAATGTAATAAACAGTATGGAAAGAGAAGTAAAAAGATAATGAGATGAGTAAGAAAGGCAAGGACAGAAGCAGTAATACTAAAATAAATAAAACGTCACAAAAGATTTCAGGAGGCTGAAACAAAAACTAGACACCTGCGTAGTTTGAGTCTGGCCCTCAAAACTGCCTCTCCAAAGGGCTTTCCCACTGAAAATCTTAAAATGCCAAGGTAAAAATGCGATGCACAGCTTATGTTCTGAAACAGCACTGTCATTTGCAACTGGACTTGTGTGTAAGGAAGGTGCTTTACTGGTAGAAAGTAGGTGCTGTTGCTGAACCTACAACACAACTACACCGGACCGGCACAACGATATTGACAATTAAGGTGCTGTCAGCTGTAGCATACCCTTTGAAATATGCAGGTATCACATGTCTGTTGTAGCTGTTGTTTCAGCTTCTTAAAAATCAGGAGGCTGTATGTAAATTGTCCATCTTTAAGATACACTTTTGGTAGATATGAACTCAGTATGCTTAAGATAGCTTCAATCCGTTTGGATAAAGACTGGTCAGCTGCACTGCTGAAGGCCTTGACATGAGCCTTCTAAGTCTGCACAGTACTTGAAGACCTTAATGGAAATCTGTACTTCTGTGGATTAACTGTTGTTAGTTATCTAGATATTAAGTAGCTTAGGTTATGCCCATATGTGTAGCATCCACATTTCCGGCTTCCAATGCTGGCAGAGAAGTTTGTTTAAAACCAGAAGGTCTTTAAGATAAAATTGAATCTAGTCTATTCATTTAAAGTGAGCTGTGGAAGATTTTTTGGATTTAGAGTTGTGCTCTTTTTGTAACCATATGCATAACCTTCTTTCCCAGATCCTTTGAAGAACCCTAGAGCATTAAATCTGAAAGCCTCCCTGGATGTCTTGGGAGTTTCTGGAACTCTTGGAGAGCAGATAATGTAGGTGTCTTAGAAAACCAGAAGAATAGGACTATTCTGAGACCTAAGCTAGGATTTTGGGAACTCAAGTACAGTTTCCTGCTGTAACAGGTACTTTGACTATACATTTCAACAAGTAACCTAAACCTTGTCTATACAACAGAGTTGTGTATGATTTTTTTAACATGGCCCACACCTTAAGCATTATCATGAAATTAATGTGAATTTCATGCATATCAAAGCATCTGCAGTGATTAGGTGCTCCATGACCATAAGCTAAAGACATCCTTGTGAGAAAAGACAGTCAGAAAAGAATAAGACTTAACCTAGAAGGTTTTGTTTTACAGTTTTGAGAGACTGATGTTGGACATGAGAACTTTTCTGATGAATGGAGAAGATGGAAAATGTTTGCACAAATCATAGCTCTCCAGCAGTCTTCAGTTTTATTTTTAAACTGGTTACCTGTAGCAGAAATACATGATTCATCTGAGTTCTTAAAATTTGGCATTGTATGGTTCAGTTGTGTCTGTAGTTAAAAGGTCTGGATCTGATTGGAATCCTCAATAACTTTACCCACGGTGGAGGAGATTTTCTGCTTTTGTGTACTGCTGCCACACTGTAGCACATTAGTCAGCATTACTGCACGTATGTTTCACTATTAAATTAACTTGTGATTGACCTTGTGTTGGGGCCCTGGCACTTCTGGATTTTAACGCTGATGATTGTTTTTCAGGTGTTCAGAGCTGCCAATGGCTGGCTTAATGTACTCGCAACCAAGAAATTTCCTTTCCAAGATAAGGCATTTAAAAGCTTGCAGGTTGTCAGTGTTGCCCACGCTAAATCAGACTTCATAGGTAGGTGTGCATGACAAAATACTGCCATAGCATTTCTTTTTTCAATGTAACATCTGCTTTCCACTCTTGATCCAAGAGTTCTTGGCATCCCCTTTATGAATATAACTCAGAATATGTGGTTGCAAATAACCACATATTTTTCTAAGAATTGCAGTTTTGATTCCTACAAATTTTTGGTTGTCCCATAAATTGGCAGCACAAGTCTCTTATCCAAATCTATTTAGCCTCTGCAGATTTCATAGTGGCTCAGAAAGACATGTTACAAACTTGTGAAATTGCATGTTACAGAGGAAATGGCAAACCTTAGGAGAAAAGTAGTACTTGTTCTTCAGAGTTTAAATTAATCTTTAAGCCATGGCTCCCTTAAGCTTCACTTTTGTCTAATAGCTTCTGAATTTTCAAAGCTGATTAGGTAGTGTTTTTAACATTTAGCCTGTATAGTTCTGACAGTGTACTCCAGTTGTAATGTAGCGACACAAGTACTAGTGAGCCTGTGCGAGTAACACTTACCAAGAGGATTAAATGGGACTTTGCATGGATCAGGGGTGATTGACTCTTCCATAGCTTTGTGTAGTGTGACCTCTGTCTGGGTTAGCGTGTTTTATCTTCCTTGGTCACCCCAGAACCTCAGACCTGCAGAACATCCTGAAATACTCAGCGAGGGAGCTAAGAAAAGCAGTGTTGATGGAGATGTGTTGTCTGAATTGTTTCTTTTTTAGGTGCTGTAGACATTTTTGAGGTAAGGTGATGCAATTTTATTGATTGCACTTATGTTTGCCAAGAATCAATTGATTACTTCCTGCTGGAAACAGGTAGCCTGGAAACAGATGACACGGGTAGCCTCCTGTACCTTATGTCCAGGTGCCTGAGCAGGAGTAGGATAGAAACATGCAACATACACATGCATGTGCCAAAGGGCTGAGGAATATTCTTGTGAAATATGTCATTCACCCAATATATTTAACAAAGAATTTTCTGAAAGAAGAACGAGGGCTAACTGTTTGGAGATCACAGCAAAAGAGGAGGATGTTTTCAGAGGGGAGGAAGTGGTCAAGAGAAGCCAGGGTAAGTGGTAGGGTGAGCAGATGACCACAATGTAATAGTAAGGTGCAGTTCCACAGGAGTATAAACATCAGCTAAATTATCTACATGTGTTTTGCAGACAATCTCAAGAAAGAATCTAGAATGGAAGAGGTCAGTGATTGCCAAGTGATTTGCCAAAGGCTACTGAACTGGAACTAAGGAATTTTTAGTCTCCCTGCAGGAAAGGTAGGAGCGAAGGCTAGCATGCAGATAGGAAAGTGATACTTCACAAAATTGGATGCTGACAGAGTTTATGAGAGACAATGAAATACAAGACAATGCTTATACTGGACTTTATGATGAAAGGCCCTTCTTTCCAGGGTATGGGCCATTTAAAAATAGGGGTTTTCTCAGGATTACCACTAGCAGAGGGTTAATAAAGGCTTTTTTATTGTAATATAGCATGGTCAAACATGGATAGTGTATAGTGTTGATCAGTCCTGTGGTAGAAATGTCACTGCTGTGCCTTGCTTTTACAAATATTTTACAACCAGCTATTGCAGGTTAACTGTATCTAGTCCTTCCAGTTTTCCATATCTCAAAGTGCTTCATAAAGAGGAAAGAATTGGAGTGCATGAGGGACCTGAGGTGGAGCAGAAGCAAATAATTTGTCCAGTGTCAGATAATTCCCTTCTACATTTCACCACAATCATGTGACCATTAGTGAGCTTGCTACAGAAACTTGCCTTTTTTGCATGCAAGACGTACCTGGATTATCTCTACTATCAGCTATCACTATCTAGCAAGATCAAGTAGTGTTCACTTGAGTGTGTAGTGTGAAAATGAGAACAGAATCTAGTTTGTGTGATGCTGTCCTCAAAACTTAGAATGTGATCATTTAGGCTTCCTGTTTTCAAATACATAAACATTATTCTTGAGTTTTTTATACATAAAGTTATTTAAAAAAAACCCACTTTAAAAATACTGCTTCAAAGTAACTCATCTTGTGGGTCTTGTGCCAGTGTTTAAAGAAACATCTGCCGTTTTGTGTTACTACTACAAATTCACATTAGCTGCAGAGCTCAAATATTTACTATGAGAAATGACAGGAAAAGAGGGTCAAATAAGGGTTTAAGAAATTTCTTAGAAAAATTGTTTAAAACAGCTTTTATTTCATCTTTGGTAACTTCATCCTTTACAATATCTAACATGAAGTTGATGAATCTCCTTTTGATCTCCTTCTAGCTAACCAAGGAAAAGGTGTTCATTACTTTACAATCCAAATTTAATGAGGAAGAAGAAGAAAATATTAAAAAGAGGGAAAAAATGCAAAAGATATTTCTGAACTTTGAAACCTCAGAAATCCTATTTTAAAATGGAAATGCACATGATTTAAAGAAAAAAACATTTGCAAATAGTAGCTCAGTAAAATCCCAGGTGAGTCAGAGGGCGTTGTGGCAGAGCATGAGATCCAGATACTTTTTTCCCAAGATGCTGGTTAGTTGGTTGATTCACCTTTTAGCCATTGGAGATTACTTGTTGCTTCTCCCACAGTGTTTCCAATATGCTGAGGTTGCGGTGGTTTTGTGTTAGTTATTTCTTGTCCACACAATCTTCCTCAGAGTTTTCTTAGAAGTTGTTACAATAAAAAGCTGGGGATACTGGCAGAAATAGGCAGTGCACAGATCTGAATCTGAGGTTTCCTGTTCCTTTTTAAGCTCTGCTATTCTGAAGGAGGATGAAGAAGGGAGGGGCAGAGGTTTTGGAGCTGTGTCAGGAGTCAGGGATGTGTGTGCGGTGAGCCGTGGGTGACTGCTCTTCAGCAATACTGCCTGTGCAGTTTAAACCTTTGGCTCTAGATCCAGTGGTGAGGAATTCTGTCTTAACATGCTGTCACATTAAAATATACAGTACTCTTCCCCCACCTCTTTTTTTNAAACAGTGGTCACTGGGTATCAAATCCTACAAAAGGTAATAAATTATGAAAACAAAAAGGAGTTAGAATTTAGGAGGTTTTGAAATTTGTCTGATTTTCTCTTCTGTTTTTTTCCCAATTCTCAACTCCCACTTCCCATCTTTATTTGCATGTTACTGGTAATGTTATTCTTAGGCTTTTAAAGTTGATTTAGCTGTATAGCTTATTTTGCCTATATAATTTTCACTGAGTGAACAGGATCTGTGATTCAAAGCCTTTGCATTCCCATTAGCCCTGGGAGTTTGCTTTGAGAAAGAGTTTCTTCACTTTTGCTGATGCTTGTGGTCACAGAAGTCACTAGTATCGGATGTTTGTTTGATGGTCTTCCAAAAACAAACATGATTTTCTTTACAAACCTAACCTGCTCTCAAATACCTGGCTCATGTGGCATCTTGAAAAAAACTGTGGTGTTTACTTACCTAAGTTTTCTACAAGGCTACAGCACATTGTAACAGTATGTAGACGTATGTCAGATTACTGCACTTGGGGAAGGAATTATCGTTTCAAGCAAAAGTGTGGTTAATTGATACACCCTGTGTGATTCATGCTGAAGATGGAAGCTTGAAAGAGACTGATAAACAAAGGACAAAGAAGAAATCACATTCAAACTCTCCCAGATAATATAGTGCATTGTTAGTTAAAGCAAACATTTCTTTAGAAAGGGGTCTCATTGCCTAAGATCTGTTTGTGAAATTACTGATTTGCCACAGCAGAGACAGTTAAGAGGAGTGTTGTTTCCTCGAAATGGCCAAGCCTTAAGGATGCCATCCAAAATCTAGAAGTTTGGGATTTTTCTAAGAGTTGAACTGCCAAAATCTGTGATTGCAAAAGAAGTATTACCTCTTTTCAGCCAGTTAGCTTTTTAAATTCTTTAATTTTCAATACTTGGTTCTTTGCTTCAGTCCTGAGTCACGTAGATGGGTCAGTGTTCCGTTGCTTTTCAGGAGCTCTAAGTGTATTGGAGAGCTGTGCATAGCCAAGTATCAACTCCACTAGCAGCACGTTCTACAGTTCCTAAACTATTTTGAAGACCTGGCTACCTTCCAAGCTTTAGACTTGTTCTCAGACTGTGCAAATGAATTGAAGCATCTCTTTTCATGTGTGTACGGGTCCATATTCATATGTCTGATTATATGGCAGCCATACTTTAAAAGTAGTTCCTTGTTGTGAAGTAGCTGCTCCTACATGCCAGAGTTTCCATCTTTGGAGGAAGGACTGACCCTGGCTAAAATGAGATGGTAGACTCTTTGCAGAGGTCAGTCCCTCCGGGGACTGTCCCCAGGCAGTAGGATTAGAGAGTGCAAAGATATGAAGATGCCACATTCTGTGAAAATAAGAGGATGCCATACATTTTGGAAAAAGAAATCTTCACAGCCTCCTTCTCGTTTCTCTGAGAAGTCCCAGACATAGCTGCCTTCCTGTGCAGCAGTTGCTTGCTTTTGGTAGTCTGATGGTTAGTGGGACCACGAGGTTTAGCACTGAGAAAAAAGGAAACTATTTCTCAGACAGGTGCCTTACTTTGCCTGGGGAAGTACTGCAGAAGGGCCTTGGGAGAACAGTAGTTCACGTGGGAACTGCTGGGGGATGCTGAGAGGAGATGGTATATAGAGGTTTCTTTTTCTGTTTCCTCTTCTTCCTTCACATGCAGTTCATAGTTTCTAAAGAGAAACATGAGTTTCATGTATGTGTCAACAGTCTTCCAAGATATTAAGATTCTAACAGGCAAGAAGTATCCACATCTAATGATGACAGGATGAAAATGTACCATCTTAATTTGATGAGTGGAAGAGACCAGTTAGACATTAGGGGAAACCTTTTTAACCAAAGGGTAGTGATGTAGTGGACCAGGCTTTTTAGGAAGTTTGCAGAATCTTCTTTTTAAGAACAGAACGGGTTGATGTAGATATATTAATGCTACCTCATTGCTAGAGGACCTGCTGAGGACACTGTCCAAATTTCAAGATTTCTGCAATAGTAAAAGAAGAAAGGAAAAACCAAGGAAGGTTTATAAGAGAAGATATGGTGATGTCAAATTGATAGTCGATGTTTCAAGCTGAAAGAGGGTAGATTTAGCTTGGATATTAGGAAGAAATCCTTTCCTGTGAGGGTGGTGAGACACTGGCACAGGTTGCCGAGAGAGGCTGTGGTTGTCCCTTCCCTGGCAGTGTTCAAGGCCAGGCTGAATGGGGCTTGGAGCAACCTGGTCTAGTGGGAGGTGTCCATGCCCATGGCACGGGGGTTGGAACTGGATGATCTGTAAGGTTCCTTCCAATCCAAACCATTCTATGATTCTGAGTTGATTGAAGCCAAAATCAGGATTAGTTTGATGACTGTGCAAGCTAGTCTGTAGTAAAGAGATTTCATGTAGAAAGACACAGTAAGTTTTAGAGGCAGCTTTTGTGTGGGAATTTAGGAAGAGGCTTTAGTAAAAATATTTGCTATCATGTATGCAGTTAGCAAGATACCAGATGGAAGGAAAGTAATCTGCAGCAAGAAGTAGCTGTAGAGATGATTTGGGGCTCACACAAGTTATAGTTTTAAGCAAGTGAGCTGTTTTAAGGAAGAAGTAGTACAAGAAATACATCAACTATTAATTCTAAAAGCTGCTTGTAGATTGTAAAAAACCTCATTGTTAAAACCAGGAGTTTTGAGCTTCTGCTAAAGCATAGTTGGTGTGTGTGATGCCCTCTGACTGCGTTGGGTGGTTTGGTAAAGTGAATGTCACCTTTACTGATGAACTTTGGCTTTCTTTAGGAAAACAAATCTCTGGGTAGATTGCTAGGGCTTAGCTAAAGTGAATAGAGAGCATGTTTATTCATCCTCTATAAGCTGGTAAGAATTCTCAAACCTGTTTCTAATTCAGTAGGAAGAGGTTTTTTGTTCGTGATAACTACTTCATGCTTTTCTCTGGCAATTCCTCACTTCGGGTCTAATGCTGTACTCACATTCCCATTGCTACATTGTTGACTCCTGCGTTTAATAAAGATTGTTAACCATCAGCAAGGACTGCAGTGTCTGAGATAAGGATTCCTTTCAAAATGCTGTTTGCTGCAGAATTAGCAGCTTTTCTGCTTTTTTTACCATATTGCAGCGTGAGAAACTGGTGGGCAGGCTGCTTACATGAGGTTCTATTAGAAAAATAGTTTGTGTTTTAAACAGAGTAATCAAACTCTAGAATCCTGAAGGCATGGATGAAATTCAGAGAAATTCAACCTTTGAAGCAGAGGGTCCTGACCTCACGTAACTATGGGGTTTTTTTTAATGAAAATATGGAAACAACTTTTTTCCTAAGCTTATTTAAAACTGTGACTGTGACTTTTTAGTTGAAAAGCCTTAACTTGCTGTATTTTAACATGTTTCTAGATAGAGGACGCTCCTTGGGTTATAAATCATTTCAGATACAATGGCAGATCCCATCCGCTGGGCCCGATACCGTTGGCAGCGACTTATATCCACAGAGGGCAGAGGAGGTAGCAGCAGCAGCAATTCAAATAACAAGTGCTATCAGTCATCAGCAACTATTGGCAAACATCGAATAGTGATACCCTGTTTGGGACATTTTAAGGAAGAGTATGAAAAAGTATCAAAACTATACATGAACAACAAAATACGGACTACTAAGTATACTTTATTGAATTTTTTACCACGGAATTTATTTGAACAATTTCACAGGTAATGAACTCCTTTTGTTTATGGCAGTTCCTCTGAAGTAAAATCCTTTTGTTTAAATGTGTGTGTTACTGTGTAGACAGGTATTCAAAATTTTTTCTTCCTCCCAAGCTGCCTATCACTTCTGAAAAGATCTGTGTTATTTGGCCAAAGTCTCTTGCATATCATCAGTGTTGGGCTGATTCTTTCCTCCATAGTTTGTGTAATTTCCAGTCATTCTGTTGTTCAAATTATTGAAATATTCCTTACTCTTGGAGCATGGCACACAGCAATCTACAGTAGGATTTTCAGTTCATTTCCTGCAAATGTGTTTTTCCCCCTCCCTCATGTCTTTGTTGTCAATTTTTTATCATCCTCCTTCTACTCGGAGGACTGTTGATTTATAAAGTTATGCAGGGAGTTTGCAGGATGGCTCCCATTTAAAAACATGCCATGTCTCCCAGGAAATTATGACATTAAGTTAATGTCATTTGTAAATTTGAGAGAGTATAAGTTTATCAAAGCCTCACTAAAAGACATGCCTGGAGGAGAGGTCTGAAAATATAGCAAAATTCTTGGTTTCTGCATTTCTGATCACACATACTAAGGAACCGTGCAGCTGAGTAATCCAGTGACTGGGGAGTGAAAATAAAGTTGTGGATACTTAGTTCTTAAATTGCAGTTGGGGTGAAAAGAAGATAAATTACTGCTACCTTAAGTGTTTATATATATTCCATGGAGTGGGGGAATAAGGATGACTGCTAGCAGAGCTAATTCTTATGTTTTGTCTTTGTTTCAGAGTTGCCAATTTGTATTTCCTATTTCTAGTTGTCCTAAATTGGGTTCCTTTGGTGGAAGCATTTCAAAAGGAAATTACAATGCTACCTCTAGTAGCAGTTCTGACAATTATTGCAGTGAAAGATGGTCTGGAAGATTACTCAAAGTACAAAATGGATAAACAGATAAACAACTTACTAACCAAAGTGTATAGCAGGTAAGAGACAACGGTCTTTCTGGTTTATTGTTATTATTTGTTTATGACTATATGTGAAATAGTTGTTGATAAATCTTTCAGTTTACTTTCTGGATACTCATAGAATCAAAAAATAATTTAAGTTGGAAGGGGTCTAGTCCAACCCCCTGCTCAAATCAGGTCTAACTAGATCAGGTTGCTCAGGGACTAATCTAGTTGAGACTTTATCACCAGTTTTGCTAAATGGATATCAAATTAGTTTAAAATTTGCTGAAAAAAATATTCTTTGGTTAGTGCAAGAGTGTTCATGCATGGGTTTGTACTGTGTTAACCAAGGTAGTTTGACTAGTTAAACATTGTTGTACATAGCATTTGTGTTCAAAGGTGTATTTTTAATTCCTCTAAAATTGCTGTAAGCATCATGGAAATTCAAGGGTTGCTAATTTATCACTATATTGGTAAAGGTCATTAATAGTATCAGGATGTACTCATAATGTAATAACATTTCACCAAACAGAATGAGATAATTTTCAATTTCAGTGCATCACATAGTTTGATACAAATGTTAGCATCTGTTTCACAGTGCAGCACTGCAGTATTACAGACTGTAGGTGCAAGTCAGGAGTGGAGTGAGGTTTGCTGGCAGGCAATTATTATGCATGGATAATAAAAAGACAGGAACACAAACTGATCATATTCTAAATTAACTGGCAAAAACCTTAGTTCAGTGCATGTCAGTACTGCCAGCATCGTTGTTTTTCTTTTATACCTGTCATAAAAGGATGTGGTGTTCAGGCAGGGAAACAAGTATTTTGAAAAATGTCACTTCTCATGTGTTGTGGTTGCCATCACAAATAACACCTGTAGGAAAGGACTGATTGGCAGTCAGGTACTTCAACAAATTCAGTAAGGTCTGAGCAGTAACATACAGTAGTTGCTGCAGTGCCAAACCACATTTAAAGCTCCCTCTTTTCATTAGACACATCTTTTCCAAGTGAAGGCTATACACTGAAAATAAATTGTTCTAAAATCTTAGTATGCTAGCTGGTTATGCCAAACCCTAAATTCTGTGCTGTAGACATGAACTTAATCATCCCATGCAGTAAGCTTGCAATCTGGTGCTACATAACCATTAAATATATTGTGATATTACTCAGAAGATGGAATCTCCAGCTTTCTGGCATGTGCCATACTCTGGTATTTTAGGAGCTAGCTCATAACCACAGAAGAAGTCTGGACTATCATTTTATATCATCAAAGGAAAAGCAAACAGCTTTTTGTTCTGCAAACACGAATGTATACAGCAGCTTTCCCAGAAACATTCTATTGAACCTATAGAAATTTGAGTTTGAAACAAGTAACTAATTGGGCTGTTAGGGAAGAGAAATGTTTTCTTTCTTTTTTGTGTCTGCAGAGAAGGTTTAAGGGAGAAGCCGGATTATTTCTGCTATAAATTACCATGTACCCTGAAATAATTAATTGCCAGAAAGCTGAAGCATTCAATATCCATATTCCTGAAAACTCTGTGTTACTTGCAATCTCATGCCGATGTCAATGAAGCAGAATTAATTTCTGTTGTTATCTGGCTTGATTCCTTCATTGTCACCAAAAATGTGTAATAATTAATGGCCACATTAGTCATCTATAAAAATTCCTTCTTGTGCTCATAAGTATTTAGTGTTTGTAAGTTTTTTTTTGTAACTACAGATTAGATATTGATACCTACATGGCTACTGAGACAAGCGCCCAATATAATGGCTCTTCTTGCTATCTCAACATAACTAAGCAATAGTTGTCATGCCTGAGAGTGGGTAGGCCACCTGTTTGTATCTGAAGATAATTTGTAAGAATCATTTTCAGGAAGACCAGTGATCCTTGCTGCTTGAACTCTTGCGAGGCTTGCTTTTATATAAGGTTAAGTGTTTTTAGTAGAAACTAGTTTCACTGTGCTCTGTTCTCAATGGAAAAATGTCCCAACCTCAGTGCCTTGACAAAATCTATCTGAGCAACTAGATGCTGGTTTCTGTGCTTTTTTGACAAATCTGATTCCCCCTCCCCATTTGCTTTTCCTTATTGCAAATGTCTGACATCCATAATTCAGAGTTTTCAACTTCTTGGAGTTCTGGAATTTTATCTATTTGATAGGTCAGAATTATTGTATTTGGCCTTAAATATACAGAACCTGAAGATGATTTTTCCAGGAAAGGTTATTTCTGTTTTGAAAGTGTGAAAAATAAGATAATGTTGCTTAGAATGTTCTTTTTTTCTGTCACATCTTTCCTTTGTGGAGTAATAAAACGTATCGATAAACAATAAAATGTGCTAATGTGCACTTTAATTTAGTTTGTAATTGTTGCTATGATGTTAAGTACTTAGTTATCAAGTCCTTATGCCTTTTCAGCAAGTTATCATTTTAAAGAAGTAAGAATTTATTCAAATAGCCATAAATCACAAAGCATAAGGCACTTATGCTTGCGCATCTGAGAAAATCATGTAGTTTGTGTCATTTCAGTAGAACTGCAGTAAGGTGATTACGATGGAAAAATCCATTTATTCCCCACTGGCCTACTACTAAAGACAGTTAAACTTTGTCTAACTTTGTGATGAATTGGATAAAGAATATGTGCAGGATCCATGTACTACACCAGCAGCAGGATGGTAACTTTGCTGACTGATAGGTTTTTCTTCTCTCCCAAATATATTTCTGTTTCATTCCAAGCCTTGCATGTAGATATGTTAAAATTGCAAGTGCATGCTTATGCAAATCATTGCATATATTTGAAATTCAGATATAATTTCATATACAGTTTTTCTTTATGGAATGGAGACCTGTAAAGAATAATCCTTCCTACAAGATTCTTCCTTACCTTTAGCTTTCCTTTCCTCTCCCAGACTCCAGCCTAGCAAAAAGAAAGTGGGACTTGTCCAGGTCACCATGTAAAAAGAAGTATCATATACTTTCAGTTCCACATTTATTAAATAGTTAATGATTTAAAAGAAAAAATATTTGTGGTGTTCTGAGGGCTAATGTCAACACTGGCAGCACAGACAAATAGGTTTTTTGTAGTTTCTGGTGGAATACATGGTATTGAGAAAAAATACAGAGATGTGGAAGTACCAGCATTTTTCTCCTTTTTTAAATCTCTAGTAAATAAGTACTTGAGGGATAAATCAAAGGGTTACTTTGTCACAAAATCTTTAATTTCCAAGTATTTCTGTGGTTTTGCAAATTCCAATTCCCTTTGAAAAATTCCTGTAGAAGTCAGTGGCAGAAATTGACAACTTTTCACCTGATATTTTTGTCTTACTACATTAGTGATGCCATTGCTTTCTTTGTTTATGAGCTTATTTTGTCTTGCTTACCTTTCTGTTTCCATCCTTTCTCTAACTCTTCTAGATACAAGCTGTCCATGGAAGTAATTTTCTTCCACCGCCCTCCTGAGTTCTCAGATCCTTTCCGTTCTGTTTGGAGGGTGAGGTGAAAGGGTACTGTTGTGGAGTGATGGGGGCATTCTGCTCCAGTTGGAGTTGTACCCTGATTGGAGTCACTTGGCCTTCATAGCAGGGTAGATTGGCCTACACAAAAAGTTATGTTGATGTAGTTTTCAGTACCTGAGGGGTAGTTTTAAACAAACAAAAAAATCACTAGTTTTCAGCTTGCTCTGTCTCCTGAATAGATTTATTTTGTCTGCGACTTTGCAGCTATCAGAGCTTAAGTCATGCTTCAGTAACTGAGCCACATCCTGTTTCAGCAATTCTTCCTTCCTTTTTTCTGTTTACCTCTATTATTAGGTTGTTTTCTGTTAATGTACTTTAGAAATTTTTCCTTCAGCTTTTTTTTTCCCCTTCCTTATTTTCAAGGAAACGTATGAAAAGTTAATTCCTGCAGTGTTGTCTGAATCCATCCATCTTGTGGTAGACATGGCTGTAGCTTCAATTAAGTTTTACATGCTTTCCACTGTGGCAGTTTTCCATTTCTCTAGAAGAGTAGTGATGAGCATCTTAAGGACAAAACAAATGTGGCTTATATGGGTTTAATTTTATGTCAGCTTTTGTTGCTTCCTGTTTTTGCTTTGTTTGCGCTTTGATAGCAGCATAACCACCTCCACCTTATCTTCACTTGAGAAACTGTCATCAGTACACTGATTAATTGCGTGAGCTTTGTGCCTTCTGTTTGTGGACAAGCATTTTCAAAAGCATACTGTCAAATATGCAGGTCTGAAAGGTATCGATGCAAAGCTGGATACAGGGAATATTTTTCTGATATTTTCTTTGTCATTATAAGTGTCTATTTTTATTTTACTATTTATCAGAAGCATTTTAAATAGCTAGCACTTCGATCAAAGCTGGTAGGTAAGTGCCAGCCTACACACAATGGCCATGTTGCAAAGCGTGTTAGCTTACGTGTGCACTGTAGAAGCTAGGTGCACTTCCCAGCTCCCTGGTGTGAGTGTGCTTCTTGGCCAGCTTAGAATCAGATGCAGGGAAGGAAGCACGATATGGAATACAGTCCTGGATTATACCCCAGTCTGGATGACTGAGAAATGAAGACTGTGGAGAGTACATGCTCCTGTCTTTAAACGTAGCTCTAGGGTTGGTCTGTACGAGGCAGAAAAGCCAGGCAGTTACCAAGGGCAGTAATAGTTCTTAAAAAAGTGTACTGCATCCAGACCTGTGCAGTGTTTGTAACAGCAATTGTAGGTGTTTCATCACCCATATTGCAGTAGCCTACTACTGTGTGCCTCCAGCTAGCTCATCAGACACTCCTTGTTGCTTGTGACCTTCCAGCCTATTCACCACTCTCTACCTGATTGTGTTGGCAATAAATTGCTGTGATTACATAAAATGAAATTCTTCATCTCAGCTGAGAACAGCAGCTATAAATGAAAATGTTGAAAACAGTTAAACTTACATGCGTCATGCCTGTGTGTTTCATACTAATAAAGAATTTCAACTCAATCCTGATGGGCCTGACCTTTTATTGACTTCACTGAGTACTGTAAAGTCTTAGTACCTTATGTTCAAAATTAATGGAAAAGATATTTTAAAATAAGTCTGTAAAAACAAGTATTCAGAGCATCAGTGAAGTGGTTGCTGTATATTCTTTGCTTACTGTAGATGTTAATTATCTTGAGAGGCAGACATTTTTGAAAGGCCCTATTAGAAGGGAAAAGGATTTCTTGTTCTTGGTAGCATAATTTCAAGAAAAAGTGGTGACCCAAAGAGAAAACCTGAAAACACTGCTTTCTTGGAATCATGAAAATACAGGAAGCAAGTGGGCTGAATTTTAAATAGAGCTAAAATAATTCTGGGAGGGTGCCTGGAATGTAATTCTCAGAAAAACAGGGCTTGGACCCCAGAGCTGATTCTTTGTAATTGTATTCACCTTGAACTAATAGACTGTCTCATCAGAGGTTCTTTAATGATGTGGAGGCATAAATTAACTATTGGAATAATTTTCTAGTTACAGTATGTTTCTATGAACTTTCAGTTTATGCTTTTGTAAAAAATTACTGGTTTTATGTGTATTTCAGGAAGGAGAAGAAATACATAGATGAATGCTGGAAAAATGTCAGCGTTGGAGACTTCATCCGGCTTTCACGTAATGAAATCATTCCTGCTGACATGGTGCTGTTGTATTCTAGTGACCTGGATGGGATCTGTTACATTGAGACAGCAAGCCTTGATGGAGAAACCAATCTAAAGCAGAGGCAGGTGGTAAGAGGATATTCAGAGCAGGTGAAAATTGTGCATTTCTAGTGGTCTAAGAAAGTTCACATGACAGATACTCAACAAAAAAAAATAAATGCAAACAACCCAGCCCTCTAGATTGCCTAATTCTAGATAGCTCAGCAGTCCCCATCTGAGAATGAAATAACTAGGTAACGTAGTTTAAATTTGGTGCATGAGTTATTTGGAGCAAATTTTTGCATGTTTACTTAACCCAGAGATCTATTCAAGATCTATTCAAGATCTTAACCCAGAGATCTATTTCAAGTAATGCAAGCCAGTAAAAATAACTATTCAGGTAAATGTCAGGAAGTCATTTACGGTGTGTATCGTGTCATGGGTGAGAAACTGGAATTTTTAGAAGGGAATTCTCTGCTGTATAAAGACCTAAAGAGAGAAGCAGGTATTATCTTGTCTTGCTGTTTTTTTCATATTGCAAATGTATTTTTAGCTCTAATTCTAGTGCTTCAAAGATTTATAAAACCTTTGGTACTCTTAGAATTTTCTGCCACAAGCCTACTGTGAACAGCATTAACTGAGTCATCTCTCCCTTTCAAGACTGAGCATCACTAGGTCTAAGAGGGTCTATACATACCGAGCAGTGGTGGGAACTCAGAGGATCTGTGCTTTTCTATCATGGAAGCCATACAGTTAAGGCTTTATAAGTATTTCAGAAAGGCCTTTTCAGATACTGAAGCGATGTCTGCCATTGTTTTAATACCAGACAAATAAACTTTATTTAGTATTATACCTGGCTGGAGGCTGGCACAGGGAAGATAACACCAACAGAACAAAGAATCCTGTCATTTCTGCAGTTTTCAGTGCACCTGGTACTGAGTTCTGCTGTTGACACACTGTGCTGAAAACAACAGCAGGGAGACTTTGTGCTGTCCATAAGAACAGACTGTTTAGTCCTCTGGAGATAAAATTACCTGAACTGCCTCTGAGTTATCAGCAGTGGTGAGGAAGTAATGAGAGATACCTTGTTGCACATTAAGACTTCCCTGTTAGTTAGCAAGTATGGTAATACCAAAGGGATGATATGATACCCATGAACAAAGCTCTTTATCCTCTTACAATGACATGCATTCTTTTTTTTTTCTTTTTAATTTCTTGATTTAATCTTAAAACAGTAAGGCAGAACGGAGTGTTTGATCTTTCTTCATATGCATATCATTATGCAAGGCAAAATTCAAATGGTTCTACAGGCTTACATCATACCTGATCTCATACCAACTCCTGCTACCAAGGTCTGGTTTCAGTCTCACTCAAGAAAGAGGCTGTTTCCTCTGTTTCCAGAAAACTTGCACCAAAATGGTGGGAGGAACCATACTGTCCAAAAAAAGTGACAATTCTTTTGCCATCTGAGACTCTTAATTTTTGTCCTCAAATACAAAAAAATAAAAAGTCATTGTAATGAGACTCTTAATTTTTGTCCTCAAATACAAAAAAATAAAAAGTCATTGTAATGAGTCTTCTTGTCAGTACTGTATGGTTTCTGAACGTAGAGCCATGGTCAGCTTCACAGACCTCTAGTGCCCTGCCAGCTGCGTTTCACCCAGAGGTTTTGTCCATATAAACTCAGATTGAATAAGACTGGTAGTGCTGTGTAAGAGGCTGACTGCATGACCTCTCTGTTTCTTAAGCTCAGAAGAATAGGCATAAACTACGTCAAATTAAAAAACATCTGAAGACAAAGACTAAACAGACTTAACCTATTTCCAAGGGTGTTATGTCCTGCTTCTTTGTGACTGAGAAAGTAGAAACACAGTGAAAAAGGTGATCAGTGGGGCAGCTCTTGCACTTGGGATTCCTTTAAGAGAAGGCAAGGCAAAATTAAAGCATGAAACAGCTGAAACTGAGCTGAAACTCTCATAGTCAGAATTATTTTTTGGCAACTTAGAATAGCTTTTTTTTTTCTTTAAAAATACCTAAATGACAAAGGGAAAGAAATTGGGAAAATAACTTGAGACTTCTTAGATTACAGTGGGTAACAAGGCACAGAGCACAGCATCTCCAACCATCTTGGCATTCATAGAGAAATACACAAAACAGCTGAGGACCTGCTCCCTGAGGATAACAAGCTATTTAGTGAACAAACTGACACTGTTCGGTTGCTTTCAAGATACACAAATGTTGCTTCCCATTAAGAAGGGATTAATTTCCTTTTCCTTCCACACTTCTCATGGTTAGCTGAACCAAGAACAGGTTCACAGGGGTGGAGAAACTGATACGCCATTAGCATTAAGCCACTGAGAGCAGTGAACATTTCTACTACATTATAAGAGGGGCCACATGACTGCACTGGTCAGTTCCTTCTCAGCCTACATGGTAAATGACGAAATCCAGTCCTAACTGCAGCATCCTAAAACCTAGTGGAGAGGAAAGTGCTGTCCTTTTCTTCCAGGCAGCCTAAAAAGCCAAGCTGATGAAATATGTTGCCAGCTCTCCTCTTCCATCTTGGCCACGCACCCACTCCATTTCCATGCCTTGTTGTCAAAACATGTATTTATCAGGAACACAGGATGGCCAAAGCAGCAGGCATGGACTTGGGAAGCTGCCTCTCACCCCATTCCAGTGAGTCTGATGCAGGGCCTGTCACTCCCAGCTACCTTACTCAGTTCCCATCGTTATTGTCCCCCTTCTTAGGGACCTTTACACAAAATCCAAGTAACTTTAATTCTGCCATAGAAAATCTATTTTGTGCCAGGAGACGTAGGAAAACATCTTAAAATAAGATGCAAAGTCTTCTACTCTCAATATTTGCTTTGTCAAAGTTAAGATTGTAATGAAGAAATATAAACCGTAAGCTTAACAGTCCAGGAAGATCTGAGTGCCCATATAAAGATACATGATTTTAGACATAGTTTTTGTCACCTCTGTTTTGTACGGTCAGAGTGTAGATATAACTTCTGTGCCAATAAGGTTACACTCCGAGTTTCTGTGTTGCTGTTTCAAGGTATATTGCAAGAAGCTCCTACTAACACCTTCTCTGCTATTAGAAATTGTTTGGCCAAGGAAATGGTTTAGTTGTCCATCAAAAATAAGATGCTTTCACCAGAAATACATACCTGGAGATGGTTTCCAGGTTGTAGAAGAAAAGAATTGACTACTTTGGCTATTTTACTTCCTTTTGGGGGTAGTTCTTATTCTCTATGTGCTCTTGTTTGTGTGATCATTATACAATTTGAAATGCTTAAAAAGCATGGATCAATTATACTGTCTGACATTTTACAGAAATGTTCTACTTCCTGTAAAATAAACATGAGAAAGGTCAGTGAAGAGAGAGGTCTTTCATAGTTAATTGAATTTACAAAGACACTGGAGGTATCTGTTTATCTAAGTCTGTGTTTGTATTGACTTCAGGTTAATACAGTGCAACAAATCAATACAGCAGAACATAGCAAAACCAAAATTTAATCAAGCCAACAAAGTGCATGTTAATAATATTTTGTCATCCGAGTTTAAATTCTACTTACAAGATTATGTTTTAACCTCACAGTTGCTTTTCCTTCCAGCGTGAAGTCACCCAGTTGTGGGAGTGCAGCCTTCTCAGAGACCTGTAATAATGTACTTGTATTCAATTACACCTGTGAATTACAGATTTATCCTTGGAGTTTGAAAGCTCAAATGGGTCATTCATTTTTCTAGAGAGCAGAACAAATGATTTTCCAAAGAGAGTTAGTAGATGGTACTCGGCTTGGAAACAGCTCTGTTATACCAGAGGCTAACTTCTGGTATACTAGAGGCTAGAGGCATACTCATAAGACATTAATTGAAGTTAAATTGCAAGTGCAATTGCAGATAATTAAAAAAATAAGGCTGTTGTTTTTTTTTCTTACCTCTTGTTAGGTTTCATTCTTTATCAACAAAGAATGTATGTTTCACTTAGCTTTTTTCTTCACTGAAGAGCTCACCTGCTTTTTATTTGCAACATTTACTTCTAGTCTTTCATATCAGCCCTTTCTTCGGTTCTGGTAAGGCTCAGACATCATTAAGGAGTTCTACCTGCTTTCTTTGCATCTGCACAGATAGCATCCTGGTCATGGTATAAGAAATAATGGCTGTTGGGAAGAAATTCTGCTTGCAGAGAAGACAGTGCCTGTTTGTTTTTTTTTTCTTTTTCTTTATCATGAAAAAAAACCTGTTAAGTCTCTGCTTTTCAGATGCTCTTATTGATTTTCTTCTTTCTCACTCTGCCATCCATTTTCTCCTCTCCAGTATTCTCAAAGTATAAGCAATTCAGCTGATATTTGTCAGGGTTTGATATTTACTAGGAAGTCCTTCCATGCTGTATAAGTCTGTTTTACGCCAGGTAGCCGATCATCAACACCACCAGCAACTTATAATTTTGAAGCTAAATTGTTAGATAGTAATATATGAACACATGAATTTATGGTGGTTTTAAGTTCCATCACATTTTGTCTGAGTTCTGTGGGTTTTTCTTTCTACGTCTTTAGGTCTCTGAAATTGATCCAGAAAAATTTTCCAGTCGAATAGAGTGTGAAAGTCCTAACAACGACCTCAGTCGTTTCCGAGGCTTTGTGTAAGTAGGCTTGGTGGCTTTTGAAACTATTGTCATTTTCAGAGAGCTTATAATGTTTGCTGTGACAATATGTATGCAAGGCATGTATATGTCACTATGTTTACATGTATGTATACAAGTTTGTATACTTGTATACATACAAGTATGTATACTATGTTTACAATATGTATACAAGTCAGTTAGCGCCACTACATTTCTGAGTGCAACCCAACAGGTAGAGCTCCAGAAGGGCTTTGTTGTGTACTGGGAAAGCCCACTAGTGCTTTTTATTTTCTAATTAATATTTCCAACACCTTAGTTGAGACTGTTTTGCAATTGTGTATTCTATATTTGAAATATCTGTTTCTAATCTGCTCTTAATAACATGTGATATCTATAGTATTCGGTCTGGACCATGACCTGATTGGATAAGCTGCATTGCTCAGAATTGAAAATGGAAAGGACTGGCTTCCTCTCCTACTCTGATTTGTTTTGTGTAACCATCAGTGACTTGATCAAACTCCTTGTGACCTGCTTATCTGTATGTTTTCTTCTTATGCATTTATGGTTTTCTATAGACATTAGGAAATCAAAATACTATTTCATGGGGTGACTGATTTTCAGCTTTTGGGAGTTGTGATAATCTGTATCCTTTCCTGTGGCCACTGACACATTAGAAATGTGAAAAGAAAAATAAATACATATAAACCTTAGTCTCTGAGGAAACACCTTGACAAACAGTGGGCCTACCTGTACTGAAAGTATGCTATAGGAGTAACAATGCTCACAGTATATTTAAAATGGGATTTTATGTTTTGTTTGCATTTTTTCTGATGTTGGCAATCGAAGTAGAAGTCATAGGCTTTCAGACTTTCAGTGTTTGTCTTGAGCACTTTTCAGTACTGTTGCCTACTTCTCATATACCAGCTGGCAAATGCAAGGCTTGTAAACACAAGAAAATTTTAATACAGTGCCTACATGCCTGGATTTTCAAAGGTGATCTGCATGCACATTACCCCATTCTTTTGAAAAGTCCGATCAGAAATGTCAGAATGACAGTCAGTGACTGGCAGCTTCTTTGGGAAATCTACTCCGTAATGGTTTTGCAAAGCCTGACTAGTAATGGCAGGAGTCCTACAGCTGAAGCAATGTGGGTTTTTTTCAGTGAGCATTCAAACGAGGATCGAGTGGGCCTCAGCAAGGAAAATTTGCTGCTCCGAGGATGCACAATAAGAAACACAGAAGCTGTTGTAGGCATAGTGGTATATGCAGGTTAGTGAACCACTCTGGCTTTCAAAGATTGCCTAGGAAAGATAATAAGTTATGTGCCCTAAGAAACAGTATTGTACAAAGGGGAATTAGAAGAGTAAAATCTTGAAACCAGTAGGAGGCAACTGTAGCTAGAAATGTTAAGAATGGATTAAGTTTGTTTCTATTTTAACAATGTAAAGAATGGTTATGTCTGATTATTCATGATTATTCATTACTCAGCTCTGTTCCTGGTGAACAGGTCCTTGTCCTCAACTGTTAGTTGCAATGGTGAAGCCAGGTTTAGAAATGGACATGGAAATGCGTGGCTTGCTTAGGTTTTTTTTCTGGTCCAAAACTGAAGCTAGTGCTGTTCTTCAGTGTTCTGTATCAAACGGCAGAGGTTTTTAAACTAATCAATCTGATATATCCAGCCAGATAGTTGTCATGGAGTTGCAGGATTTTGTAAAAAATATTAGAAATAATAATGAAAATGTCAAGAATGAGATTGTTTCTATAGGAAGGAATATTATTGACAGTATAAAAGTTAATGTGTACATGACAGATTTTGATTTAGTTTGTTCAGTTTTCTTTAGGACAAAATTCATATATCGTTGGAACAGTTTGCTTATATTTATAGTCTGTGTTCAAATACTAGTTAACAGAAATGTCCCATTTCCCAGAGCTTTAGAAATATAAAGCAGTTGTGGTTCTGATACCTGCTGTTAGAGAACTTCAACCTGTGTTGTGGTTACAGGTCATGAAACCAAAGCGATGCTGAATAACAGTGGCCCTCATTACAAACGCAGTAAATTGGAAAGAAAAGTGAACACTGATATTCTTTGGTGTGTTCTGCTTCTAATTTTGATGTGTTTAACTGGTGCAGTAGGTAAGTGAAAATCAGCAGACTCCTGCTATTGTCCTTTCTCAGCCTACAATGGTTAATGTTTCATTTTGGGGCTGATTGATTTTAACAGCCGATCCTGGAAACTGCCTTTATCCATGTGTAATTCCCTAGCAGTTGGGAATGCTGACAGGTTTTGGTTCATGTCGTCATGAACCATGAACATTTCTGAAGTGTGAGTAAGAAGTATGTTACTGGTGCGAGTTCTTAGGTTTGGAACCCGTTTCTCCGATTCATTTCTCTTTTCTTCACTAACTGCTCTGCAAAAATCCTGCTTTCTCTTAGGATTTTTCAGGTAACATGAGATGAGTGCACAGCATTGTGGGGAGAGGCCTAGTGTGCCTAGTGTTTTAAGGACTTGATATTTTAGGGATTAATTAAATAGTGAGCTTGAGTACGTCTAAACAGACTAACTATTATGAAAAATCAAAAAGGTGTTTAAAACACCTTTAAAAAAAACTTCAGACTACACTTAATATTGATGACATGGTGTTCACAGGTTAACTAAGGCCTGGACAAGCAAGGATAATACAATTAATTGCCAAAGGTTTTTCTGGGGGAAACTGTTTATCAAGTGTAGTTAGTATTCCTTTAGTTCTGAGATATGCTGTGTATGTGTGCTGTTGATAGAAATGCATGTAAGGTATTTAATCATGTGTGCATTGATACTTAGTGAATTTTAATAGGGTCCCTGTTGAGGAAAAACTCAAGAGAAAAAATGGTAAATTAAAAGCTTAGAAAGAACTGCAACCTATAACAGCTGACAGCATGACCTTGAACTGTGATAAAATTTATGTACAACTGACTCACTTTATCTTGTTCTTGTTTTCAAGGCCATGGAATTTGGTTAAGTAGGTATTCAGAAATACCTTTTTTTAACATCCCTAAGCCAGACGGGAAATCGATTCCTCCAACATTAGCAGGGTTCAATATGTTCTGGACAATGATCATTTTATTACAGGTAACTTTGGTCTGCTTTGAACATGGGTCATACTCTGATCTCTTTTATATCCTTGAAGTAACTCTTCTACTTCAGTAGAGCTACTTCATGTTTGTAACTGGCCAAAGTGTTTGGTTTTATTTAATCCCCGTGTTTTATTTTGGTAGGTCTTGATCCCAATTTCTCTCTATGTTTCAATTGAAATTGTCAAATTGGGACAAATTTATTTAATACAGAATGACATTGATTTTTACCATGAGAAAACAGACTCAACAATTCAGTGTCGATCACTGAATATTGCTGAAGACCTTGGCCAGATTCAGTATATCTTCTCTGACAAGACTGGAACCCTCACTGAAAATAAGATGGTTTTTCGGAGATGCAGCATTGCAGGACAGGAGTATTGCCATGAGGAAAATGGTAAGACACTAAACCTGTGTTCACAATGGGTCATTATTCTCTTCTCAGAGAAGCTGAAAGTTTTGATAGGGGTCCAGAGGACTTCATGAAGTTTGTGTGGCAATACACACTCATGAAAGGTATGAATTCAGACTGATCCTACTAATAGCCATGCATCTTTCCCTATTATTTGGATCCCTTCACATATAGTGTGTTAAGAGACTTGAAGACTGTATATAAGATGCTGCTTTGCAGCTAGTTAATTTCTAAAGTATTTGGTACCACAAACGAAATATTCTTTACTCACTCTGGAAGAGTCAAGCCTACTGTGTTTTGCTTCACTTCTTGCCATATTCAGAACCCAGAACACTGGAAAATTGCCCATCTAGTCTTTCATCTCTTTTTAATTTTTTTTTCAACTAGTGTGCCAATGCTTACCCAGCTTTTTAGGAAGCATCCTGTTGACTGCTGTAGCAGTGTACCAACTTTATGCAGTGTATCTTAAGGCTCCGATTCAACATACTGTCATCTATGAGGGTACAGTAACCCAGACGAAATACATGCTGAAGTCAGAGCTTTAGCAGTAAAGTTAAGGTACAAGTCCAGCAGATGTGGGTATTAAAGCTGCAAAGATAAGTACCTCCATCAAAAAAATAATGACTGTTGTATTTTTATCTTACACACATGCTTGTTAGCCATAAAGTCAACAAGCTGTGTTACTAGATAGTTGCTGCCTCTTTGTCTAATAGCGTAGCATCTTTCAATATGCGGCGTGTTTCAAAAAGACGGACCCAATTTCAGTTGACAGTCCATTTCAAATGGGTCTGTCTTTTTGAAACACCATGTACATTTCACAAGAGCCTACCTGAAGCTTTCTGGAAGCCAGGAGAAGATGCAACTCTAGACACAAGAGAAAACTGAGCAGAGTGACATGAAATCTGATTCAATTAGCTATTTTGTTGATTAGATGAAACCACAAAGTTTTTATTATTGTCACTATGTAAGTACTAGTGGCTGCGGACATTTGCTGTTTTGCTGGTGGGCAATGCAAATATTCTATATGAGATCAGAGGTGAGGTGCTGACAGGTGCACACATGAAGCATAGCTGCGTATTAAACCCCACTTGGTGGTTTTGGTGGTTTTGCTGCCGGATAGAACTGCTCACAACTAGGAGCGAAAGGCACACCCTGCTGGCCACAGCAAGGAATCAGTTCAGCCGTTCTTTTGTTGAGTCACAGGAGCAGATGGTTACAAACTATTTTTACAGTAATTTCTGCACATATTTTGAAAATTTTATGGTGCTGGTGTTCAGGTGCTTCTTTGGCCTTGTGTTAATTATATTGGGAAGGATGAGAACAACAAAGTGAGAAGAATGTTATAGTTTGAAGTTCCGTCCGCCTCGGGAACGAATGAGTTAAACGAGTTATTCCATATCAAGCCTTCTGCTGATAAACTGAGAAGTACTGAGCTAGTTTTTTTTTTTCCCTTTCTCTGTGTTTGGGTTTTTGAACTGCATTCCTGAAGGGGGAGGCAGCCTGTATAGAGAGACTGTTTTTTTTTTCTGTTCTCCCCTTTCGCTCCGGGCTTCGCAGCAGACCAGACGCTCTTTCCTTCCCTGGACTCCTGGTTTCGGGATTTTGTAAATATATTTATCCTTTTCCCTCCAATTCCCTTTGTACCTGTTCCCTTTTTCCCTGTTTTATTAAATTTGTATGGTTAGTTCTTTAGAAACCTCATAGCCGTGTGCTTTGTTTATTTTCTCCCTTTGGGGAGAAGTAAGCAATAAATTAATGTCTTAGAACAGTTCGCCCTAACTGTATAAAACCAAGACAGAAGAAACATTTTTAAGTTGCAAATTTGGTGAATGAGCAACTTAAATAAAAAGTAGATTATATTTTCAGAGCATTTTCTGAAGGAAGGAAAAGTATAGATAATAATAGATAATTCAAAGTATAGTGCAAACGATGTAGCTGTGGCTGATCTGGGTCTCGTTGTGCTTGGGAAAGTGTGTCTACCACTTACTTCTGCTAGTAGTTCACTTGGACTTATTTTCCAAAAATATTAGTGTGTTAATTATGTTTATAGTTATTTCCCGCTGTGCCGTCTTCTACATGGAGGGTGAGCACGTGCTTCTTCCTAACATATCCAGAAATTATGTGAGCCCTGAAAATCAGTTTGAAAAATGTTGGAGGTCCTATGTTTTAGTCCTGTTTTAGATTTGTTCAGCTGCATAGAGCTGCTACTTGCAAGGCTTCTGCTACGTATAGTAAGAGTTGCAGTGCAAGACAGTACAGTCTTTTGCATACAAGCCACTAAGTCTGTACATATATTTCTGTATTTATATCTGTATTGCCCAGGGTAAGGGGTTGCACATGAGGGAAGCACACAACAGTAATGACTGTGATTGAGTATGATCTTCCATATAGGTGTCTCTATGCAGTGTTCTGTCTAAAGTAAGGTGTGCCTCTTGGGCGATGACAGCAAAGCAGTGTGGTGTTATAGCAAGTGCCATCTATGTTGCTTCAGACAGAGCATGCAGGCTTCTGAACAGCCTGGAAGCATAGCAGAATGGGCAAGTGTCCCAAACCTGCTTCTACAAGCATGTACTAAGTCACTGTTGCTGCTTTCTGATAAAAGGTATCAATACCACATGTAAGATACTATATTTGGTAGTTGTGTAGAGCCACAGTTTGTTATGTTCCCAACTATCTTTTTTTTAAAAGAACTATTTTATTGAATTCATGTTGACAGCAGGGAGATGGCCTGCCAGGGAAGATGTAAGCTCTGGTCTCCCTGCTTTCCTTGGGCTCATCAGAATGGCAGGATGAAGGACAGAATCACAGAAGGCTTTCATTCATGTTCCAAGAAGAGATGACAACAGGAAATAAGGAGAATTTAACAGGCTAGAAAACCTGGTAGCTCATTTCCTGAACATAGCGCTTTGGCTAGGAGGAAGGGGACATAATAAACCTATATCCATCTCATCTTGAGCACCAGAGCTGGGGACTGTGAACTGTGGATAGGTTTCCTGTTCATATAAAACAGAATAATATCCCACTTTTCACTTCTTTCCTGTACAGTAAGTCCTACTTCAAGTAAGAAAAAATGGGGAATTTGTGGTGTTGCAGGAGATAACTGTATGTTAATATAATTTTTTTCCTAGGATGCTATTATTTGTATTCATACTTTAATGAAATAAATAGGCAATAAACAGCTCTCAGAACAGTTTTTCCATGCTGTTTGTGGACGCAGACATTGAACTGCTAGTGTATGCTCATTGCATGCTAATTTCACAGTGACAGGTAAAAACTTGAATGCTGAATAGTGTACAATGATCCAGTGCTGTCTGGATTGACATTGCAACCTCTTGCACATGGTCAAACACTGCCCCAGAACTCCAGTGCAAACACTTGGGCATGTTCTTAACAAGCACATGATAGCATAGGCATGTTTCCATTTGCTATAGAGGTTCTTTACACCATTGCTCTTCTAGCTAGATTTGTGGGGCACAGAACTGCGTTTATATCTCTGGTGCAAAGGTCTTAGACATGTCAATACAAAGTTTTATTATTGAAACCTGCTTTTCAGTTAAATACTCAGAAAATGCCTGTGTGTGTGTGAGCGGGTGTCCAATACAGAAATGATAAACACCATTTCAATGAGTTCCTACTAGAAGCTGTACTTGTCAAACCACTGGCATACCACCCTGTTCCATCGTAAAATAATTAGCCTAGAAAACATATCAGGAAGTAATCTGGTCCCATTTCTCTGGCCTGAGGCAGAGTTGTCACTATCATTCTTTATGAATATTATTTTTTTGTTTCTTCAGGACCTCCAGTGATGTCCAATTTACTGCTTTCTCAGGCATTCTGTTGTAATATGTTACTTCATCTTTGACAGAATTTTGCTCATACCTAGCCTGAGTCTGTCTTGCCACAGTAGAGGACCATTGTGTCTTCTGTTGCCCGCAGTGTGCAGAGAAAACAGGTTGTTTCCTTTCTCAATGCAATCGCCCTTCATGTACTCGAAGACTATTATTTGGCTCCCACTGATCTGCCCTTTTGGAGGCTGTGTAACTCCAGCTTATTTTACTGTTTCCTTGCGCCTCATGTTATCTAGAACCCAGATCGTTCTTGCTTCCTCTTCTGGTTTCACTCCAGTGGAGTGTTGCTCTTGAAGTGGTGTGTCTCAAACAGGAAGTCTGTGCGATGGCTTGTTATGGGTTAAATTTTTCATAAATGGTGGATTTTTCTCAACTATATACTAAATTCCTTACTTTAAAATTTTGTTTCCTGTACCTCCAGGCAGTGCATTAGACAAGTTTCTTTTTGCTCATGGAACAATAATTTTGTTTCCCTTTCCATAGCAAAGAGGTTGGAATCCTATCAAGAGATGGATTCAGAAGATGAGGATTCAGCTGATCGTCAGTGTGGCTCTTCAACCCATACGTCAAAATGGCAGGGGCACAACTGCAGAGCTGTGAATGAACCTTTGAACAGAAAGTCTTTGAATCAGTTGTCTGGTAGTTGCCCTACATTAGGAAGGGAAGACGGAGCAGGTGATGTTCCCCACTCAGGACATGTTGCTTTCAGCAGCCCCATTGTAAGTAAAAGCTGTTGGTTTTGATGCTAAATTTCTGAAATAACTCATGAAGGAATATCTTTCTACCTCCATTTGATCGGAATGCTTGTCATTTAAGAAATCCTTTCTCTCTTCCATCATAACCAGACCCTCCCATGATTACTTGGCTGCATCATATTTGAAGCTGGCATTACAGATGTTGGTTTGGTCAAGAAGTTGTATGCTTTGGTTCTTGCTGCTGTGAGTCCATCATCATTCCAGCTAAAATAACCAGCTTCATCTTAATAGCAGTTTGTTATTTTAAGACTTTTCTAGCATTTTTTTGTTTTTAATAGGAAATACATAGATGACTAATATTTGTTGGAGGTTATGAGAGCTAAAAACTACTTCTGTACCTGAAGGTGTCTAAATAGCATTCATCATACTTAATCTCTGTTGAAGTGTCTGTGAACTAGGGCTCTATGTTTATGTGTCTGGGCATGAAGTCTGCCATTTTCAATGGGCTAGCACAAGGCAGTGAAAACACCAGAGTGAGTGTTCCTCTATTACCTAGTATAACCAACTCAGCATCTGACAGGAAGGAAGTTATATGAGCTTCTACACTTCATTCATCTGTAACTGATTTAACCTTCAGGGACTTGAGATTAAGCTTACATCCAATGGACAGTTTTGTTCATTTCATCAATAGGAAACGGATGTCTTACCAGATGCACAACTGCTGGAGAAGTTCAGTCAAATTTCTTCTCATTCCTATCAACAATCAGAAGAAGCCAGCAGCAAGTTATCTTTGGAGACAATGTACATCACTGACTTCTTTCTTGCTCTGGCGATCTGTAATACTGTTGTAGTTTCAGTCCCTAATCAGCCACGTCAGAAGGTAAGAAAGCCTTATTTTTGGCTATTTGGCCATATTCATAATTAAATGACCTCCCTCTGGTTTGTTTAGAAAAGGAAAAAATAATTAACTGGCATTGAAAAAATTATCCTTTGTTTGTCCTGTTAGAAAGAAGGAAATTACTGTAAACCCAACTTTGATACAGTGAGTTAGTGTGTAATGTAATGCTGGTAATGTTTTTCAATGGAGAACTTGGCTTCAATATTTTTGCTTCTGTATATAGAATGTTCATAACTTTTACAAGACAGATTTTGAGATTAAATTACAATTGTGGTTTTTTTCTATATTCTATATATTCTATATTTTCTATATTTTCTATATTTCTATATTCTAGTTAGCTTTTCCTAGGTATGTTCATAGCTTCCTTTAAGAGTACCCTAACTCTCAAGTTACCTTTACAAATAGGTTGGCTGAAAGATAATCTCAGAAGACTCCCAGAATACTGGAACTGAGAATGCTCTTACCTGTTCCCTGACTATTCAAACAGAGTTTCAGCAAAAGTGTGGAAAATCAAGTTTCGTATGAGTAATAATCTGATCAAATAATGCTTTGCAGTGTGATGTGAAGTGGTCTCACCTTGGATGTACAGTGGATTTGCCAGACTGTCCTGGTTTAGTGGTCTGGAGTGTGTTTAAACTTTCTTGAGATGACTTGTTGTTTTCAGAGCACACGGCCTAACACTTATTTAAAGATACTACTATATTTGTCAAGTAGTTGTTTGGTTTTTTTCTGGGTGGGATTTTCATAACCCCATCTTTTACCAATTTTGACTGTGTTGCAAGATAATTCGGAAGTTCAGCTTTGATTTGCTTCCCCCATCCTCTGGTGATTTCCGCTTGTTAACTTTGTCTTTTGAAAAAAATGTTTATGATGTGCAGGACTAGATTTTGGTGTCCATCTAGGCAGTGAATATGCAACCATGGCTGGAAACATTCTCAAACTGTGTCCTGTGGAGTATAAAGTACCTCCTATGTATAAATAAGTGTGATATTTTAGTGTGCTTCCAGGCATTTCCAGAAAGTGTAGTAGGCAGCCTACAGGTCCATGTGTGGATGGGGCAGCTGTGTTCATAGTTACTAGTCAGACATTCCTTAAAGGTGATGTCAAAAAGTATACTGGTGAGCTTCTCATTTTTTTGAGAATAATGTTTCTGGATGACTTGCTAGCAGGGGAGAAGATCTCCAGAACACTAGTGGGTATGTTGGGAGGGCCAATGTGTCATGAGGTTTCTGAGCTCATGATTAGGGAACAACATGAAAGAGCTCAAGGCAGTGGAAGGTTTCAGTGTTGCCTTAGGTGATGAAGGATGTTCCTAGTCTCTATTTCCATGATGCTGAATAAAGACACATTACAACTTGTATGCAATTGTGGTGGAAGTGAAGCCAGATTTTGCCCTTACTTTATGCTTTTCAGTGGCAAAGGAGAACATGCTTCCTGGTGATATTTCATTCTTAACTCTTCACGAGTAATGAGAAATGAATGTCAGCCTTTCAGGCCTTGTTCCCTGATTGTAAGCTTTTAGCTGCCTAACTGTTCTGAGTAACAGTACGCCAATTATTTTGCAACACTGATGAGAGAGAAACTGTGTTTTGTTTCAAAATCAAACATTAAGAAAGTATTGATAAGGTACTGTATTTTTAACAGTACTTGTAGCTAGTTACTGTGATGGTTACGGAGCTGGTTTATTCTTCACAAGTATCTTGCTGATTCAGAACAAGAATTAAAGTGGTTAGTTCCATTTGCCACAAATTTGAAAAGTTATAATGTCATACTAACTGTTTCATTACTGAAACAGTTCCAAAGAGAAGTATTACGTGGAGTCAGGAATGAAATTTGGAATGCAAACAGTTTTCAGATCTGAAGTACTTTTACAATTCTTTTGGTTTGAATAATGAAGCTCTTACAGAAGCTGTTCAGTGTAGTCATATGGTTATATGTGGAATTGAGCTGGGCGTCTTCAATACAAGCAATCAAACTCATGATAAATTTTAAAATACTTAATCATTAAGAAACATACATAGTTTGTAAGCTGTCCTTCTTTAATGTAACAAAATATGAAGAATTTAACATAAATGTTTTCTCTAACTGTTCTGTTCCAGATGAGACACTCTTCGCTGGGTAGGATGCCTATTAAATCGCTCGAGGAAATCAGGCAGATGTTCCAGAGGTTGTCAGTCCGGAGGCTAAGTTCCTCCCCGCTTCCAAGTGTGAAAGAGTCATCACCTGAAAGCCCCAATAGTTTTGTGAGCAAACTATCTATTTTCAGAATGAAACTGGCTTCACCTGTTTTGGATGGAGCTGCCCAAAGGGCTGCTGAGCCTCACAATGCTGACAGCCCAGAAAACTCCCAAGTGCCTCATGACCTAGATATGTTGAATGTAGCTGCTGGCTGTGACCACAACAGTGCTGCGTCATCTATGGAAGTGTCTCCATTACCTAAACTATGCTATGAAGCTGAGAGTCCAGATGAAGCTGCCCTGGTTCATGCTGCTAGGGCTTATAAATGTATTTTACAGTCAAGGACTCCAGAGCAAGTGACTGTGAACTTCACAGATCTGGGATCTTTAACCTTTCAGCTTTTGCATATCCTGCCTTTTGATTCAGTGCGGAAAAGGATGTCAGTGGTGGTTCGGCATCCAGTCTCCAACCAAGTGGTGGTGTACACAAAAGGTGCAGACTCAGTCATGATGGATTTGTTGAAAACTGCATCTGAAGGTATCTATAGAATCTGTAATTCTTTGCTCACCTTTGTCATTCTTCAGTGCAGTTGAACAGATGGCCTAATTCATGAGAAGAGACAAGTAACCAAGCAGAACTATTATCTGTGAATAGTTCCTTAGAGGGAACCCAGAAAGGTAGTATTGCTGGTTACCTGGATATGGCTATGCAGTGTGCTGGTCTGGAAGCTGAGAAGAGAGAATCAGCTGTTGTTCAAAGGAGTTAGTGATGTCTAAGCAGACCCTTTGGGGCCAATTGAAGTATTTACATTTATAAAATAAGGTCATCTGCTTGAATAGTTGGCTTCTGCTACGCAGTGAGAGGTGTTTATTAAAATGAAATACTTTCTAGCCTGTACCTCTGTTAGTGTTTCTGAGCTGTTGGAGAGAGGTATCAGTAGCAGATGTCACCTCTCAATGCTTTTTGCATTTTTTTCCCTTGACAACTGACTATTTCTGTGTTTCTAAGTGTGATAAAAATATCTGTCAAGTTGTGTGAGGCCTTCTGCTAGGCCCTGTTGTTTGCAATAGACGTTTTTTGAATCTGCTGCTGCAGGGGTGAACCATGGTGTTTAAGACTACCTGTAGTAAAACAGTGTTAAAGCATACACTGTAGCGAACAGTCATTGATTTTTAACTGAAGGCAGTATTATCTGTGTATGTTAGAAATAAATAGCCAAATTTATTTACTTTCAGAAGATTTTTTAAGTTTGGTTTTTTTAATCATTTGGAAAGTAATATAAAGGAATTATTTTTAAAGGCTTGCTTTCTCCAAAAGTTTGCATGTTCCATAGCTGGCCGATCTCGGTGAGGAAGAGGGATATTTCCATTTCCAAGGGTGGATTTTAACTCACCCAACATTAGCCATCTAAAGTCTAGACAAAAAGCCTCTGTAGGCCATGGGGCAGAAACAGTACCTCCAAAGTCTGTCATCTTACTAGGGAGGTGATTTCACGTCTGGAGGTGCCTCTCCTGGCTTTGATTCTCAAGGTAAACTTGGAGCCTAACTTCTACATGTCCAAAAGTTGGGTGGGTTGAATGCTTGTCTGAATAGTCCAACAGTTATTTTTTAAAAAGCTTTTCTGTGACTACCCTTTTAGGTCCCTCCCACTAGACCAGTGGCAGTAAAGCTGCTTGGGTGTCTGTGGTCTAGTTCATTTTAGAAAATAAATTTATTTTAGGAAAACATTTAGATATACTAGTGGCACCCAAAGATGTATTGGTACCAGATGGATTCCCCCTCACTATTGACACAGCCACAGTACATTGTGCAAACTTGAAGATACATTCATAAAAATAAAACCTGTTAATATTTTTGGTATTTTTAAAACATATTTAGACCTTCAAAATGTTCTGCTAAATCTAGCCTAGAAATGTATGTTTAATTTACTTTCTTTGCTTTTTGTGTGACAGTAGGTACTAATGATTCAGAAATGGAACAAAGGAAGATTAAAGAGAGAACTCAGAAGCATTTGGATGACTATGCCAGAAGAGGACTGCGCACTCTTTGTATTGCTAAGAGGGTATTCCTTTTAATACATATTTTTAAGAATGTTTACAGTCTGTGACCAACCAGTGGAGCAATCAATAATGGAGTGGTATCACTGCTTCTAAACAGATGCTTCCATTGCCACATTTTGTCTATCCTTATGTTATTTCAGGAGGAATTTGTAAGTTGACCCAAATCAATTCCTGAATTTTGTTAGATTGCCATAGTTGTTGTCAGTTTAGGATGCAAAGCAGCTTAATAGCCTCATTCTAAAACAGGGATTGTCAATTAGCCTGATTTTTCAAGGGTCCTAAGTGGGTCTCCTTGTGTGAAACTTAACTTACCCTGGTTGGAATTCCAGACACAGAAAACAGATGAAGCTGGACCTGTTTATTTGATTTCACAAGCAGTTTGCGGGGTTACAAGCTCTGGATGCAAAACTTTAGTTGTATTTTGATATTCCAGTTTATATTCAAAGCTGCTCAGAAGTAAAATTCCTAAGGGATTGAAACAGGCAAGAAACCTCTTTAGAAAGCTTTCTGCAGCTATGTAGCTATACAGTCATCAAGCTGTACACAGCTTTGCAGTGATTCTGTGGCTGTGTCAATATTGCAATTAAAGAGCAGTAGGGAGAGTATGCTGTGCCCACTGGCCTGCCTACCTTCTGTCTAAATGGAAATCTGTCAGGCACCTCTAGGAACCTGCAGGGTGCCAGTGAATAACCTGGCTTGTGAAGCCTCACAAAGTAATCTAACACTATGAACATTATACTAAATTCATGAACATGTTGGAGCACATAAGTAATGCACTGCCAGGGGCTGTGCTTCTAGGTTCAGTGTGTAGACAGCAGAAGTAACTGTGTGAGGACACTTTTGAGGCACCTTTGAAAACACAGTATAGATGCATGCCGTATGTTTTCTCTCCCTCTGTAGGTGATGAGTGATGCAGAATATGCAGAATGGTTAAATCATCATTTTTTAGCAGAAACCAGTATTGACAATAGGGAGGAGCTGCTGCTTGAATCTGCCATCAGGCTTGAGACTGAACTAACTTTGCTTGGTAGGTAGAAAATGTAACTCCCAGGAATCTGCTTATGGTGTTCATAATTGGAATTTGCCTGCAGAGAGCTGTGCTGACCTCAATTTGTGCAACACATACCTTTCTACAGACGTAGAATTTATTGTCACTTCTGAATTTTCATAAATCCTGCTGGTAAGTTTGTACTAGCTGTAAAACACACTGAAGACAGCTAGTGGTCTTCTGGTGTTTGTAAAGAGTAAAGTGTTACTGATTTTTTTAAAAAGTTGGTTTCTTTTTTATGCTCACTAGAGTTTTTAAGTGTCATCATAATAGGCCTGTGAAATGATAATAAATCACAGGCCTGCCTGGGCAGACATTGACAAGGATCCCACTTCTGGGCATATTTACCATCACTGTTACATTTGTGACACAGCAGGTATCCTGGTGCTGTGTCCTCCTATAGTAGCATGAAGATAAGAAGTCAGGCAGGAACCATTTGTCTAGTGGTTATTCAGCTGTGCAGAACTGGGGAGGCCAAAACCAAATGAAAAACATTTGGTGTAGATGTGTAAAAGGTAAAAAGCAGGCTGACTGGGATAATAGCTCTAGTGGACTGCCCAGCAAATAACATTTGCAAAACAAAATGCAAAGATCTGACTGTGGTGATAAAGGCAGCTCCTGCTAGAAGAGAGACAGATCCTATTGTGTGGAAAGGTGTTACTTCCCTCATTTTGTGCCAGATCTACTCAGGGCAAATGCCATAAACCTTGATACTAAAAGGAATTCTGAGATTACTGGCTTCAGTTTCTGGCAAGAAGCCGGAGCAGTGCTGCTAGCTGCTGTAGCTTTAAGGGATGATGTGCTATACAGGTACCCTTTTGCATTAGAGTCAGCAGAGGGAAGTCTAGTTGCTATGGAGGCCTGGTGTCCTGCAGGCCAAGGCATTTTTTGTTTTGTGACTCTGGTGGGACAGTAAACAATATGGGTTGGCCCTAGCATTAAATGGGGCTGAGAATAAGAAGAGTAAATGGCTTCATACTGCCAAGGTGCTTGCTTTCAGTACCTCTGCTAGCTTAGTTACCCCAGCGTGGGGCATATGTACATTGTGATCTGCAGAGTAGAACTACTTACAGCACTTCTCATTCTGCTTCTCTGAGCCTTCCTTTGCTTTCTTAGTAAGTATTATCTGGTGTAGCTGCAGCTGTAACTGTCCTCTTGGGACTGAGAAATTAAGACTTTGTCCTCAAAGAAGAACAAGTAAAAATTCATCTCAGTACTGCCAGGATCATGGAGGACAGCAGTGGTTTGTAGTCCACTGCACAGGCAGGTATGAAATTCATGTGGCTATATATATAGCCTTAGGCCTTTATTTGAACAGAAATCTGTTTCTGGATGGAATACTCCTAATGTGCAGTAGTTAACTAAGCACAGGTCTGGATCTCACAGTATATGTATTGAAACTGGCTTCTGGTGGATTACAAAGTGATCAAGCACCTCAGGAGAGTGTTAAGGGTATAGAGTGCCCCAGCTGAAACAACATTTTTGTCTCTTCCCTCAATGCCTGGCACTGTCTCTCAAAGAAGCTTACATCAAATAGATCCCAGCATCTTCCTTCCTGCCTCTTTTGTTGACTTGCATCAAAATGCAGGCAGAGTGCAGAACAAGGACCTGGAGGTTTTCATCTTCCCGGTGACCAAGGGCCATGAGCTCTGTGCCCTGTTGGCAGCTGCTTACTGAAGAAATTGCTGTAGCTTCAGAAATTTGCCAGACCTTTTGGCTCTTACCCATCCCCATATGATAGTCAGTGCTTTATATACAAATTGCTGTCTAGAAACACGCTAGAAGGGAAAACTTTGATTTTAATTTTTCAATTGTTTGTCTTTCAGAATGAACCTAGCTGCAACTGACTGAAGTTTCTTTCTGAGAAACCCACAAGTTTTCTTTCTGAGAATCCCACAAGCCAAACTATATCTCCTGGTTGTGATTTAGTACCATTTATATGGTGAAAAAGCCATGAAAATGTCCTGTGCCACAGTAAATCATTGGCACTGCAGCTTTTCAGAGATGGTTCTGCTGTAAGCTGCTGCTGTGTTACCTCATTGTTACTAGAACAGAAGATTTTATAAGCTGGTTTTAGGGACACAGTTCTGCCTGTACACCAGAAAAGAGGATATGTCTGTTAAAGTCTTTGTATTTATTTGGTTGAAAGTCTTTCTGTAAGCACTAAGGAGTGTGTGTTAGAGCAGGTGTTTCCTCCCTGTGGGGGAATATGTCAAGGTTGGCAGTGTGGGCGGGAAGAAAGGCTAAACAGAGTTTAGTGCTATGAATTGACTGAGTGGTTGAGAAACCTGATGATGAATGGCAGGTCTTTGCAGCACTGTGCAAAAATATGATATAAGAAAAGGGGATTTTGGGTGGAAAATGTGAGAGCTTGGTACAAGAAGTACAGAGAATTCAGCCTGGAGCAGAGTTGAGAATAAGGAAGAGAAGCGGGCCTAGAGATAGGAAGGATCGAAGTGATACATGAAAGCAGGTTTGGGGTAGTCTGAATTGAGAGGGAGTGGGAATAAAGAAGTATATTTGTCAGGAGAATCCTGGGAGTCTGTGTCTCACAGCCACTATGGAATGAAACAACTGTGAGAATGAGAAAAGTTGGCTTAGATGGGTCTTCTGAAGAGCTGGGGGCCCCTGCGGCTGTAACGAGGGTTTGTGTCAACAATATTGCACATGATGGGCTCTATAATGGAAAGAACTGGAAGGGAGGAATTCCTGAGCATGTCCCACCCAGTAGGGTGTCTGTTTGGGATGTGGATGCAAACAGAGGACCATCTTGTACTGTCACTCTTGCAGCTTTTTTGTTTTGGAAATACAGCAGCACTAATCCTTCTGCTTCTCTAAATTAAGGTGCCACTGGCATTGAAGATCGCCTGCAGGAGGGTGTTCCAGACACGATACAGGCATTACGAAAAGCTGGAATAAAAATATGGATGCTGACAGGTGACAAGAGAGAGACAGCTGTCAACATTGCCTATGCTTGTAAACTGCTGGAACCAGATGACAAAATCTTCACTCTCAAATCACAGAGTAGGGTGAGTGGAAAATTACACTTTTCTTCTCTTTTTTTTTTTTTTGTCTGCTGAAAAATTCAGTCAGGCTACATCACAGAGCAATATGGAGAAATAAAATGTTCTCTTCTCTCCCAACCGACCACAGACAACATGATTTCTTGGAAAATGAAAATAATGGAAAACTGACTGTTTGCTTCCTTGCGGGTAAAATATGAAATCCTTTATATGTGCATAACATCTGTTTCATTGTACACAGTCCCTAAATTATTATTAATTACTTTAATTGAATAGACTGTTTTCTTTGTGGTAGGTTAAAGGGTTGACATGCTTCACATGTTATTAGAGATTTCAAATAGCTATGAGTTACAGCACATTAGCAATGTAAGAATTATTGTCATGCAAATTCTATTGAACTAAGTTTTGTGCTGCTTTATGTAATATATTCTCTCAGCCCTTGTCTTGCATAAATATATAAAGAATTGTCTCATTAAAGTACATCGCACATTATTCAAGAAAACAAATCTGCCAACAATTTTGTCAGAGCAAAAGTCACCTTCTCCCCACCACCCAGTATTTGTTATACTTAACAATGAGAACTGAATCTCTTTTGCAGAAGTGTTTGTCCTCCCTCTAATTGGTCTTTGAAATAAAAAATAGAGAGGATTTGATACCATTGCATTCCAAAGTAAAATAATGAGAAGATTTAAGAATATGTGTTTTTTTCTATATAGCATGTACATTACATATATTGATACCAAGAATCTTTTGGACTTCTTATATTAGTTCTGACAGGGTAAAAAATTCCACGAGGCCAGTTCTTCAGTAATTTATTGCAGCTCACCTGTAATCTGATTTGAAATACAGTTTTGGCTTTTCATGCTAGACAAAAGAAATATAGAGAGCAAAAATTTTCTATCAAAGCTTTATTTATATTGCAGAACCCTTAATGATTGTTTCTTCTGCTAGCCTACGAACATTTTCTGATTTGCTTCAGTTTTCTGTCTTTCCTTCTCCTAGTACAGTACCCAAGCCAATTTGCTTAAGCAAAGTTAAATCACAGGCCCTTTTATTAACAACAGACTGCATCCTTTGTGTTTTTAAGTGGTTATTCAGTTGCGTGTCTGAGCTTTTCTGGATTCAAGTGAAATACTACACAAGGGCAGTATTTGACCTTTTCTCTATACTGTATTTTATAAATTGAATAGGGAGCCAGAACACAAGCAATATTCAATAAGTTGCCTTTCACTTGTCTTTAATTAGGATGCCTGTGCTTTGGTGATGAGCAAAATTTTAGAAGGCATCCAGAAGAATACTTCTGCAAAAAAAAAAAACAATCAGAAACTGGAGGATGTCTCTGCAAGTCCCTCCACCCAAGCTCCAGGGTTCAGTGCAGGCCTGGTTATTGATGGAAAGACTTTAGAGCATGTCCTCCATGACAGCGTACAGAGTATTTTCTTGAAACTCACAGAAAAATGTCGGGCTGTAGTCTGCTGCCAAGCCACACCACTGCAGAAGAGTGTCCTGGTCACACTGGTGCGAAATAAGCTAAAGGCAATGACATTAGCTGTAGGTGAGTCCCGTAGTTATCTTATTTTCTCTGAAAAGAAGTAGAAGCCAGTTTCTTCTCTCCTGTATTTTTGTTAATGTCTGTCACAAAAGTTACTTTACAGGGAAGACAATCCTTTGAATTGTAGTTGTCTCTGCCATAAGATGATGTTAGTCTTCTAAACTAGCAGATGTAGTCCATGAATTTACTCATGGTGGTGAACAGCCGCAGTCATGCACAGTGTTATGTAACATGTCCAAAGGAGGAAGTAAGGGGGTTTTCTTTGTCATTTTCCATCAAACCCCTCCAAAACAGGGAGGGAGAGGGGAGATGACTGACTGATTTAAAACACCTGTATTTTCTGTTCCAGCAAACCAACTAAATTCTGACAAAAGGAACAGCTAATATCCATTTGGAGAATATAGCTCAGTTCAGTCAGGCCTTCTGCTTACTAATCCTGCTTTCTGTAGAGTTTTCCATAGGCTGCACTGTTGGCCATAAAAATGTTTTTCTCTGGACTCTTCTGTTCTTCCTTTTCCTGCCACCTCCATGGTGATGTGATAGCCATCAAAGCTGCCTCCAGGTTCCATTCCAATTAGAAGAGGTTAGTTTTGATTTTTCCTCTTTTCTTTTGTCTGTAGGTGATGGTGCCAATGATGTCAGTATGATCCAGGTGGCTGACACTGGTGTGGGAATATCGGGCCAAGAAGGCATGCAGGTATTTCATATAAAGACAGCTGCAAATGACATCATATTCCATTTTAAATTGGTTCAGAGTTTACGCTGAAGGTTCAATGGCTCCACAGCTCATTACCACACATGGGCAAGTGTCTGCAGCCTTAGCTCAACCCAAGCCCTCAGCACTTTTCCAGGAGTGCTCAGAAACTGAATGCTGCAGGGATTCAAACCTCAAAGAACAGAACTTGCTGCCTGTCACCAAACTCCCTATTACTCATGTCCTCTCAGGAAACAAGCAGCCTAAGCATCAGTGATTTCTGTGCAGTTGTGTGGTAATAGTAAAGATAGCCATGTCCCTGCCTGTGTTGTGTTGGGCTGAACTCTGTGTGTTAGTGTAAAATGTTGTACAGAGGGGCTCAGATCTGAGTGAGAGTAAGACCATAAGCACTATATATAAAAAATAATAAAATAAGAATTTCCAACAGTAGGTGATTGTTCACTTGGCAGTATCTGAAGCCTGTCTTTAACAGTTTGGATATAACATATCCTTTTCTTTGTGCATTGCAGGCTGTGATGGCAAGTGACTTTGCAATATCCCAGTTTAGACACCTCAGGAAGCTGCTACTTGTTCATGGTCACTGGTGTTATACCAGACTTACCAACATGGTGCTTTACTTCTTCTACAAGAATGTGGTATGTAGCTGTTCCATCCCAGGGAAATCACAGTTTGTGTATAAAGCCCCAAAAGCAAGGCTTTATGTTCTTTTTTATTTCTATTGCAAATGACTTCAAAAAGACACGAAAAGCCTATGTCAGACAAGGCATGTCTACAGAAACCAGAGACTCTTGTGCCTTGGATTTAATTTCCCCCTCAAAGCCATTGTTTGATTTGATTAAACAGTGGATAATGAGTATTACTAATGTGGTGACAGCATGACTGTTTAAACAAGTTGTGTCCAATTCTGAAATGTAAAGCTGTGTGCTAGTCAAATATAATTCCAAAATGTGGGATTGGCATGAACTCCACAGCATTTATACTTAATTTTCTACAGATTATTGTAACCAGACCTAAGATCTGCCTGTTTTCCTCCTGACTTAGACCTAAGATCTGCCTGTTTTCCTCCTGACTTTTAAAACACTTGTCTACAGGTAACATTTTATCATGTCATCTTTGATTTTTCAGGCCTATGTGAACCTCCTGTTCTGGTACCAGTTCTTCTGTGGGTTCTCAGGCACATCGATGACTGACTATTGGATCTTGATTCTTTTCAATCTCCTTTTTACATCGGTGCCACCCATCATTTATGGCATCTTGGACAAAGACGTGTCTGCAGAGATGCTCATGCAGCTCCCACAGCTGTACATGACGAGCCAGAAATCTGTGGTAGGTTAAAGAATGCTTGGCCTGAAGCGAATTGAAATGGTCAGCATTTGAACCATTTCTATCTTTCTTTTCTTTGTGGTTCACATCAGGCAAACATGAAGTTAAAACCACTTTCTCTATCAGAAAAACATCTAGGCCTGTGCACAAATGTATGTGCACGAATAAAAGCTGTCTTTTCAAAATTTTTTGTGGGCTCTTTTCAGCTATGCACCCAATCTTGTCAGACATTTGAATGATAAGAGAAATTAAGGACATCAGGTGAAGCAATGTACTAGATAAACATCGTTACCAGGAAGTTCACCTAATTCACTGCCTCAGCTGTCAACATGCTTCCTCAAAATGGGCTTTTTTTTGAGCGTATGGGCCTACTTTTAAATATAAGGGCACTAGATACTGTTTTTTCACCGTCATGTAAGGGTCTCAACCGCCAAAGGAATGAGGAATAAAAAACAGAGCAGATTCCTTTCTAATAATCCTCAAGAGAGTTCTGTCATTCAGTGTTCTTTTCCCCTTACGGGTATGTTCTGGGTACTTTTCTCCCATCTGAAAACACTATACAACCTACTTGCTCTGGAAGTAAATTTTGTTCAAACATTCAGGACAGAAAACCGCAGAGAGTGGGGGGTAGTTTCTAAATAAAAATTATATAAATCAGTAAGCTTTTTGCTGGTTTCTGCATTGCTTAGCATGAATTCTATAATATTTTTATTATAACTGTTGAAGTCAGTGATATACTGAGCCTGAGACAGAATGGATACTAGTAGCCCAGAGAGAGGAAACATTGAGCATATGAGTAATTTAAAACTCACCATTTTCATTGTGACCATAGCCTTTCAATAACAGACTTGACATTAGGAAATGTTTGTTTTCAGAGAAGGTGGTCAAACACTAGAACAAGCTTCCTAGAGAGGTGGTTGTTGCCCCAACTCTGTCAGTGTTTAAAGAGGCATTTGGACAATGCCCTTAATAATAGGCTTTAACTTTTGTCAGCCCTGAATTGGTCAGTCAGTTGGACTAGATGATTGTTGTAGATCCCTTCCAACTGAAATAGTCTATTCTGTTCTATTCTAACAACTACTATTAAAAAAAGAAATGAGCTACAACATGTTGTGTAGTAGTTGTGCAGCCTCATCTGTATAACCTGGCAGAAGTCTAGGTCTGGTTTAGAAGGGAAAGAAGGATATGCAGTGAGAGGACAATTTGTTTTGTTTGTTTGTGGACTTTTACATTTCTCTTTACACACCTTTAAATATTTTACGTTGCTTGGTTTAGTTTTTGCAAAACTAAATATTCTTTTGGTACTGATCTGAGTCTGTGGAGTATGGCTGGAGCAGGTCTATGCTTTGTCAATCAGAGAGTGTTTTTACTAAGTAAATATTACAAGGCCTCAGTATTTGGCTCTTTGTTTTGATCTTCAGGGTATGTACAGTGATCTGAGCTGAAATGAAGATTTTGAGGCAACATAATCAGAATTACTGCATTATACAGTAGTTTTTCTCTTTCCTTTTTTTTTGCCCTCAACTTTTATAAGTTTCTTTTTAGTCCAGCACAGCATCACTTTGCTCTGTAGTTGAAGTTGTTAAGTAGTGTAGCATTTTCTTTCTTGCACAGTGAAATAATTACTTTGAATTAAGTGAAGTGTAGAAGAAGGAGAAATGCTTTAAAAGATGTAGTATCACAATATTGCACAATGACATCACAAGTGCACAGCTCTGTACAAGTTATAAAAATGGACAGTAACGTGGATTTATCTTCGGTAATTTAAATCACTTCCCTGACAGGCAAATGAGAAGTTAAGTTTTCTACACCACCTCCAGAGAGCAGTTCAGTTCTTGAAAGGGCTGAATGGCTTTTTGGCAAAACCCATTTCTCTCCACTAATTGTAGAGGAAGTCCTGGGTAACTGGGCTGCTCACCTACATGTCTCAGTTTAGTGCCTGAAAGAATGGGATATATGTGAGCCAGGGCACATACAACTGTGGTTTCATAAATGGTTGAGCAGTTTGCTGTCACAGAGGAAGGCTCGTTCCTTCTCCTCTCTTCTTTTCTTCCCATTCCCCATTTTCACTCACACGGTTAAACTACCTTCCTTGTGCCAGCTTGGTTGTCCCATCACATTCCAGTTCGGTTGTCTCATCACGTTCCAGCTTGGTTGTCCCATCACATTCTTCCAGGAGTGATTTAACTCACTAAAACAGCAACGTCTTATTCTAGCAGAAAGGTGAATTGATTTCTCATATTCTGGTGAGTTAAGCTGGCTCACAGGGGAGTCCAGTCCACACAGAGGAGTCAACCAGCACAAATTAAAGAGGCAGAAGCACATTTACCAAAAAGAAGGGGGTGGAGAAAGAAGAAAGTGGGACTTTGCATTCAGTGATGGAAAACTGATAGAAACTGCTAGCTAATTTGCTGTCCCCTAACCCTTTTCCTTCTGTAGTACTCAGTTAGGGAAGGCTCTGGTACGTCTGTTCTGGCAAAAACAACTGTAAGATCAGAATTCCCAGATCTGGCTGCTGATTTAAATACTAATAGTTAGCTACATGTGGAGTGAGCTCTTTATTCTTGTTATTATAACACAAAAGATGCCTCTTCATCGGGAAACTGACTGGAGTTACATCTGCAGATAATCTTTCCCCAAATCCAAATTCATGCTAATTAAGGATGCAACAGTTTGTTCAGTTTGTTTCAATGCCATTATCTCTTTTTCTTACAGGCTTACTTGCCTTCGACTTTCTGGATAACCTTGCTGGATGCTTTTTACCAAAGTCTCGTTTGCTTTTTTGTGCCTTACTTTGTAAGTGCTGGATATGAAATATGTTTATACATTTTGACATGCTAAAACCCCAGGCAAATTGACAGAAAAATGAAGTGCTTCATTTTACTTTCTGATTTATAAGTATGTACTAACAGGATCACCATTGGAACTGAGCTGAACTGTGTGCATGCAAATATGTATGGTATTGAAACTGTTCATGCCACTTTGTGTATTAGGGCTATATGTAAAGAATGCATTACACTGACTGCTGTCTTCCTTTACAGGCTTACTATGGCTCAGACATAGACATTTTTTCTTTTGGAAACCCTATAAACACAGCAGCGCTCTTCATAATACTGTTTCACCTTCTCATTGAATCCAAGTCTGTGGTGAGTACTTCCTTTCCAAAAGAGTATATTCCTAACAAGGTGTGTGCATACAGCATTTATTAAAACTATATGGAAGAAAGAGCTTCATATACAAAAGAGAGTAAGTATAAAAGCGCAGAAAGCTAAATATTTTATTTATGTGACCATGTGAGCTCTCCTAATGCACCTGTCATTGGAGCCTATAGAATTTGGTCTCAGAATTATTTGTAAATAGTGAAAGCATCCTGTCTCGTTAGGGTACAGTGGCTTTGGGGATGTCAGTTTAGTTTTACAAAGGCTAAAACCAACCAGGAATCTACTGAGCTGCAGTTCAGTAAGTTCTCAAACTCAGCTGAGTTCTCAAAGCTTGCATCTCAAAGACAACAATGTGAACTGTTTATTTTGGTTGCTTGGAACTGATGATCTGCTCGGTGATGAGGATAAGCAATTCAGAGGTATATTTCATGCCAGAGTTAGAGAACAGATAGGCTACAGAAATGCTATTCCAGTTTTTAATTAAATCTGCACAAGCTAAAGCATCTCCATAAGCTTGGATAAATTTACCACCCTTACAAGAGTAACACTTAGCTATTTTTCATAATTTTAAAGAAAATACAGTAATATTTACAGTAGAAGGCCACAGATCAATGGGTTTTATTTTTTCTCTGTTGTTTTTTTTATATTTTTTTTATGATTATTTTGTAATTGATGAAATATCAAGTTATGATTCAGTCTTTTCATTGTTCTTTTAGGAGCATGGCTGCTGTGATAAAAATGTCTTTATTGAGAATACAAATTGGTAGCATGAGTGTATCCATGCTCTGAATAGGAAAACATTACTTAAATGGGTTTTATTTGGCATTTTTGAATGTTGGCAAGCTGCCAGACCAATGACAGTGTTGTTTCCATAGTAACTGTTATAGCCCCTTAGGTGTAAAATTACAGAAAACTCTTATGTAGAACAGTTAATCAGTGTCTCAAGCAAGATATATAAGGGTGGTGTCATGAAGATCTCACCTCCATTTGCTTGAGAAGGCTTTCTCTGCCAGTCGGTGAGGTAATCATCTAAGGCAAGTGGCAGAAAAAATGTCTTTCATGAAAGAATCAAAAGCTGTGCATTTAGTAGAATAAAAAAAATAAATGGCTGGGTTACCTGTGAACTGCAAAAAGATGGCTCCATTCTTCCTGGAATGTTTTGTATAAAATCAGGAATATTATCTGAACCTCTATCCTGTTACATTAAGCAGCTGTCCTTGGAGGAGGAGTGTGTGTGTGTTCATGCATGCATGTGTACACACATACAGGTGTTACAGGTTTTTCTGTTTACAGCTTAAATTTGATTTCTTTACTTTTCTGAATTGATGCAGACATGGATACATACAGGAGTTACAGCTGGCAGCATCTTGTTGTACTTCATATTCACTCTGTTTTTTGGGGCAAGCTGCAAAACCCACAGCCCATCATCAAATCCTTATTGGATCATGGAAAAGCACATGACAGACCCAGTATTTTACTTAGTTTGCCTCCTGACTACTTGTGTTGCTCTGCTACCCAGGTGTGTTTCTGTCTTATAATTACATGGCTGTTGTTAGCAACATTAGTTTTCTTTGAGTCCTAGGACCTTTTGCTAAGGCTGTAGGGAGCCTAGCTAGGAGAAAGCTTTCAGCTTGGTGACTACTTCCAATTTACAGGTGTTAAGTTTTGAAGAGGATGGTGTTTTTCATGGTGAATTAAATGCAAAGTATTTAGGATTACCAGTGAAATCTTTGAGTCATTTGCACTCTCCTGTGTCAATACCTCAGAAGATTTATAACTCTTGTGGCTAATTCAAGCTTTTCTACTTCCATGATTTGAAGAAGTGCCTATTATGGAGCCACTGCTGTCACACGTGCCTTTTTTCCCTTGCTTATTTCTGATGTAATCCTTTGTAAGGTCTAAAAAGCCACCATTCAGCAGGGACTGGGAAGCTGGAGGGTGGTCTCCACCTTCTAACCTGAGGGAGTGAGATTGGGGCTTTCACTGAAGTTTTAAATGCAGTTCAAAAGCAGGGGCACTTCTCCTACAGAGATGTGTACATCCTCCTTGGATATCCTGTTGACTGAAAATTCATCACAAAATCTATAATTAAAAGCCTTGCCCAACCTAAATTGCCAGTTAAGTCAGTTCTAATATGAATTATTCCTGAAGTTTAATTCTGGAGCATCACTTGTACTCAGTATTCCTCTTACTGCATGTGAGGCTTTGTCTCTTTGGCCTTTGCTTTCCTGTTCATTCTTGCTTCTGGTGAATTCTCTGGCTCCTGCAAAAGTTAAGAATTTTAGAATGATGCTCTGTCTACTCTTCCCACCTTTCCAGAGCTATACTAGTGCTATATTATTAATGCAAGACAGCAATAAACAGCTTCTCAGTTTGAAAGAACAAACTTTTCCAGGCCTGTTTTCTTCCACAGTCGCTCTTAACTCCTTATATCTGCACTGAAGTGCCAGGCAAAATCTAAACTGTGCACTGATTTTGATGCCTTTTTTTCTGGGGCCTGACACTATACACAGAAAGCTCCACTTTCAATGTAGTTGGGACCCCCATCCTTCATTGAAGTTGCAGGTGCACATTGCTGCAGTAACTAATCTGTAGGAGAACCATGTTCAGGACAGAAAAATGTAAGCACTTGAGATCAGTATCTGGCTTTGAAAATGCTAGTTTTAAAACATATTCTAGTACAGTTGCTGGGCTTACAGCTTGTGTTCATGAAACGGCACCTGCAAAAACTGGGGCTGCTGCAGCCTCAAGGTTACTTGAATGGTGTTTGGTTTTCTTTAGTGTTGCTGAAAACAGTTTTGAGTCTGCTTCTAAACAGCTCATTTGAAATGGTGTTTATTTTGTAGATACTTGCTGAGAGTTCTCCAAGGAACATTTTTTCCATCTCCAGTGTTGAGAGCCAAGTGCCTTGACAGACTGACCCCTGAGGAGCAGAGGGAAGCAGTTAAGAGATGGAAAGATGACTACAACAGTAGAGTGGAGTTCCAGGCTGTTTCTGGGTCTTCCAGCTTAGCCACAGGTGCTGTATCAGAGGAAGAAAGTATTACCAGTGTTTTGCCAACATCTAAAACACCTTTTCAGGCCTGTTCAAGAGATGGGTTAATAGAGGACACCTTCTTCTTACCAGACATTCAGGATGAGTCTGAATGAAATGAAACTTGAACTCTGAAAAGACCATACCTCTGAATTCTTCAAAGGAAACTATTGCAGACACATTTGGTGGTAACAACTCGTGTCAAAGTCTCTGTGTGTGCATCTGAAGAGGGCAGCAGTGCTGTTTCTCTAGCACATGGAGCAGGTTTGAATTCTGTTTTGTATGAAGAAGATGCTTTAACGTATGTTACAAAGTTGGAATGTTTAAAACCAAGAGTAAGAACTGTTGGTTTATGCTACATTCTGGTTTTGTTTTCTTCAGCCAAGGTAGATCATGCACACATTTCCTCTAAGAGTTTTTTTGTTTATAAAGGTTTTCAATAATTTATGAAGATGTTCAAGGTCTAAATGCCTGGGTTATTTTTTATATTTTTTTCACACAGCAGACTTTGCATACTGCTTATTTCTTGTATGCAACATTGTATAATACCTCGTGATTTTATGGACAGGACATTGCATGAATTCAGATTGCAGGATCCAGTTCAGGTAAGCCAGCCTGCTCCCTTGCACTGTGTCCTGTTCAGCACTGTGTCCTGTTCAGCAAAACTGTAGTTTTGAGAGGCTGCAGAGTCCAATTCTGTGAGAACAGATGAGATGCGTTGTTTTCGTTTACACCCATTGCTGGTGTGCAGGTTTCCATAGTGACCAAGGTCAAGGGTAGTTTTGAGCCATGCAGGTGCAGTGGGCAAGGAGGGGCAAAGTCCAGGGCAGCTGACCCAAGCTGGCCAATACAAGTATTCCATACCACAAATGTCACCTTCCCTATATATTAGGAAGTTTGCAGGGATGTTTTTTTCCTTTTGTTCTACCATGACTGCCTTCCCGAGAGGGTCCCCTCTGTCTCGTTGGTCATCCCACACCTGAGGCCTGCTCCTCCACTTGCTGTGGCCACCATGTCCTCGCTGGAGCTGTTGTGCTCACAGTGTTGGCACTCAGCCCCCACTGCCAGAAGCTCACAGCTCACAACTGCTGTCTGGAGCTGGGTATAACTTTGTATCTCATATTAGCATTGGGGTTAATATTAGTTCATTATTATTATTCTATTAAATCTGTTTTCATTTCAACCTACGGTTCTCCTTTTCTTTTCCTGATTCTACCTCTCGGGTGGGGTCAGGTGATAGAACAACTGTCTAAACCATGACACACTGCTATCCTAAAATCCTACTGTCCCCTGGGGTTTACCACTTGCTGAAGTATGAAGCAAGCAGAAGGGCTGGGTGTTAATGGGTGGTTTGTTCCAAGACTCCTCCAATATGTGTATACAGTAACTGTTGTAACTATTGTGATCCAGTTTGTTCACCAAGCTATTGTATGAGCCATCTCAGTGCTGACCAAACACAATTTAAACCATCAGATGAGAGGCTTAGATGAGACATATGTGTTGTGTGTTTCCCTCACCTTCCTCTTCCAGAAAAAGCACAAATCCTGGGGCAGCCTTTGGTTCTCTGTGACAGTTCATCCTCCTGCTGAGTCCCTCCTCTTTCTCTCCATGTGCCGTTTCATGTCATTTGCCAAAGACTGGACTTCTTTTCACCCTCACCCAATTCAGATGTTGGCTACCTGACTTGTCTCTAAACTCCACCTCATGCCTGCACTGCAAAATTGTCTGCCAGTGGCAGTGGGTAGTTCCAGTATGTCTTCAGGTCTTCTCTTAAAAATAGCAGCATCTAGCTGGTGACATTACTCTTCTTCACTCTTGTGTGTTTTTATATCCCTCCAGTCTTTTATAATAAACAGCTTAAGTATCTACAAAGGCTGTGCAAAAGAAGGCATAGCGTACCGCATGTCCCATATTGAGCTTTGTTGCTCATCTGTCCTGGAGATGTCCTGCTTCTGCCAGTTTTCCACTGCTCTGCACACTGCACAAAACATGCCTGAGGTGCATGTGATTATTTCTGGATTCCAGACTGTCCAAGATACTGCCTCCTTTTTACTTCCCTCCCAAAAAGTTACATGGCCAATTTATGGAGGAACTTAGGAAATCATTTGTATCCACTGGCACCTGTTGAAATAAAGTTTCCTCAAACTGTAGCTGCTAATGAATTATTAGTATTGAGCCCATTTTTTGGTTCCGTTTCTTTCTAAAACTTTCTGCTTTCAAATTGCCAAGATTTTTCTGTTTATTTTTAGGCACTGTGTTTGGGGCAAGGGCTCTGCTTTTTAACTGAACCAAGAGTTTTCCATGTCTGTGATCAACATTACGTTTTCTACATCTTTTAAGATTCCTGGAAGAATTTAAACAAACGCTGTGAGGTCTCAGACAGCTGCTGTTATGCAGGGCAGATACTGAGGGCATGGTAAGTCAGATCACCATGTGTTAATAGAAGTTTAAAAGAGCTCTGTTTTCAAAAGGTGAATGTAATTAGGGCTGACTCAATCCCTAATGTTAGTGAGGAGAAATACATCCTTTTTGTTTAGCCTGTAGAAGAAAAACAGTGGAAGGAGCCAGTGATGATGGTCATTTCTGCAAATACTACTTTTTTTATTCAGTTCAACATATGACAAAATATTTTTTGTAAGTTCTAACGTAAGGTTAGTGGGGACCTTTGAAGTGAAGGCAAACATTAAAATTCTGAGAGATCGTGTAGAGCATGTTGGTTTGCTGTTACAATTTTCAGATGTTTATCTGTAGCATCCTTCTTGCTGCAGGGGGCATCTTGCTAGGAGTGGACTACAGGTGTCCTGAGTGAAACATCTCAGCTTTCTCTACAAGCCACAGGAACTGTGAGGTGTCCAAGAAAAAAAATGCAAAACATGGCCAACAGGTTGTACGGGGAGATTAGCTGGTATAATGGCAGAATCATACAGGAACAGACTTGCTGGGACTCTGAAGTCATCTGCTCTGCTCCACAGCCCCAAGGCAGGCTTGGCTCTACCCTTATCATGCCTAGCAGGTGTTCTGCTGTTGCAGAGAGCTCCAGAGAAGCAGGGCAGGCCAGTGCTTACCTGCTCTCGAAGTTAAATATTGGTTTTGTTTCTATTGTCTCACATGGATGTTTTTTCTGCACCTTAAATCTATGGCCTCTCTTCACTTGTGGCCACAGAGAACAGATTATTCTGTTCTATGGTTCTACAAGTCTGTGACTCTGTGACTGAGGTACCTCGAACTCTCACGGGGGAGCTCTGGGACTTGCTGCAGGGACCTGAGGGCGTGCAGAGCTCAGCTCTCTCCCCTTCTTGTCACCATAAAAAGGAGTTTAGGGGACAACCCTGGTCTGTTGTTGCCTCTGCCACAGGAGCAGAACCTACCAGCAGATTTGGCTGGTAGCTGATCATTTAATCTCAGGAGTTTGCATGTGTATCATAAAAAAGCTATAAGCATTCAGAGCAAGACCTTCCAAAATCCTCTGTGAGTGTAAGCTGTGGCATCAAAATAATGACATGAAGGAACTTGAGTTCGGCCTAGGGCCAGCTGCATGATGCCTCTGGGACATTTAAATTGCTATTGTGCAGCTTTTTACAAACCTTGTCCCCCCCACTGCTCAGTGCAGTGAGGCTTTCAGACTGGATTCTTATATTGGATGATGGATGATTTCAGCTAGGTCTCAAAAGTGCCAGGCTCTGTGTGTTGCCTTGAATCTTTAGGTCCTTTTAAAACTTCTGTGGTGAGACCATAAGTACTTTTGTACTGCTATTTTTTTTTCTTGGTGTGTTGTTTCACTGATGGTGCCTGTTGCTTGAAATAGTCTACTATAGGTTGTATTCTTTTAGAGGACCTCAACAAGCAGTCCAGTTATCCATTGTGTAAAACCTGATCTTTTTCTTTTTTTTTCTAGACAAACAGTAGACATATCGAAGGGCTGTCTGCTGTGATCACTTGCTACTTTTTACTGAAGGGAAGATGACGGTAGTGAGTCTTTAATAAAAGCTTCAAAATGTTAATTGACCATATCAGAAGTGGTGCCAAATGAAGGATGCAAGTGAATTGCTCTCCCTTTGCTTCTCAGCAGTTGAATGTCTCCTTTATTTTAGCACTGGAGACATCACAATCCCTTGCTTACTTCTGCATTCCTGCACTTAGGCACAGCATGAACTGACATTTCCATTTTGAAAACAAGCTTTTTAAGATCATCTCACAGGTGTCTTCCAGATGTCATGAAGGAAAGCACAGCATTTACATTTGATTGTCAGTTTAATACAAACCAAAACAACTCTCCCAAACCCTGTAGCTACACCTAGAGCAGCTTTAACTCACTTTTTGATGTGCAGTATTTGATTTACAGGAAAAAAAATGTTTTAAATTATTTTTTTTCACAGCAGCAGCACCTGTGCTAAACCTTTGCAGGTGGCAGTCAGCCATGGCCTTTATTGAATGTTTTTGCAGCACAGTGAGCTTTGCTCTGTACCTGGGGCACAGTTTGAGCTGAATGCTTAGCCCCAGCTGTGGTTCTTCCCTCAGCCACACTGGCTGCAGCACATGGCTGAGGACCAGCCTTAGCAGAGCACCCAGCGCTCCTGCCAGCCCCATCTCTGCTGCAGGTCAGACCAGCCCTCAATGTCTGCAGAGGCTAAGGGACAAGTTCTGAAGGTGACTGTGTTAAGAACATTCAGAGCTGAATTTCAGTATGTTTTTTGTATTACTTGTTCCTGTTTTATTCTGGTTATGTTACTCTTTCCCTTGTCGCCCTGGATACTTTACTGTTGACTGCAGTGAAAAGGCAAATTTGCACTATTCTAAGTTTCTGCGTGCTAGTTACTGTGATTTCAGCATGTGTTCATGTTGCTGAAATGGTGCATACCTGTTTAAGGGAGATAGTTATTTCAAACTAATTGTGTTCCTGAGGAAAGCTGTAGAACAAAATCTGTTCAGGGAAATTTGATCGCAGCTTTAGTTTTTCAGATTTTTCAATCCAGGCTAGTTGTTGGCAGCAGTATTCTTGGTAATATTCTGTATTGGAAGCATACGTGCAGAAGAAACTAAAAGCTGTACAGTCGTGATAGTTGTACAGTGTTGTAGTGCTAATAGGACTGTCAGGGCTGCTAGATAAGGGTATGTGAATATCTTTTTAAGGCTATTTTTAGGCGTTATTGCTAAAGTTAGAACCTCACACATCCATATTGTCATGGAGTCTCCCTCTCTAAGGATTAAAACACATTTTCAACAGAGAAGTTACTTGGAAAATTATTGTAAATCTTTATTAGTACAGCTAGAAAGAAACACATCTGCTTGACTGTGTGACATTGCTTCCATTTGGAGCTCAGCTGTGGTAGAAATAAAACCAACAGTTGTTACACTTTGTAAGAGAAACGGCATAACTGTGATCATAGCCGTTATGTCAGCACACAGGGAAAGGCTTGGTACAATGAAGGAGGAGTATGTTTGCCTATTTCATGTGCACACATAGAAAAAAGCAGTATAAAAATACATTTATAAAATTACAAATTTCCTCTTTACATGGAATGTTGTGTCAGACACAGTTGTGGGGAAGGAAAAGACCCAACTGCTCCCTCCTCAAGCCATTTGGGATGGGGCTCAGCCCATCTTCAGACTGATCCCATACAGCAGGGGGCTGGACCATACATTTAAGCAGGACTCTCCCTTGTTTTCTGGGAGAGACTGCTTGGAAACTGGTGGCAGGCCAAACCCAGTTAATTAAACTGTCTGATTACATATTATCATTTGGTAGTGCTAATATCTACATAAATTTACTATATGTACTCTAGTGCTTTACAGAATTCAAAGCTGCTAACCATTTCATCTGGTGGAAAGATGTCAAACTGGGCTGTTCATTTCACAACAGCACCTCTTTGTTTTTACTACTGGAAAGCAGACCTTGCTGAAACCCACCTGTCGGCAGATGGTTGGGTGGGCTGGCTTGGGCAGCCTCTGGGCCTCCTGCTTAGGGAACTCTCAGCAGCCAGCTCCAAGGACTTTAGAATCATTTCATTAAGGTTGGAAGAGACCTTCAAGATCATCCAGTCCAACCACCTACCTACATCACCACTAACCCATATCACCCAGCACCACATCCAGACACATCCTGAACACCTCCAGGGATGGCAACCCCACCACCTCCCTGGGCAACCTATTCCAATACCTAATCACCCTTAGAGTGAAAAAAATTTTCCTAATGTCCTTTGGACTGTGCTGCCCTACAGCTGCAGAGATCCTGGCCCCAGAGAAAAGCTAAAGTGGGGGGGAGTGCAGCTTCCTTGAGGCAAGGGCATTGATAATATGCTTCATCTGTAATCTACTTGCACTGGAAAAACACGGTCACAGCTGCTTTCTCTCATTTAGAGCTGGGGAAAGAAGAGCATTTGTATGTTATAGTAAAAACAAAATCCTTAATACATATAAAAAACCCCAAACCTAGCAAAGCCTAGAAGGGTTTTCTTTTTGAGCATGAAGCAGTGAAAGAATAGTCACTTAAATATTGAGCTTCAGAATCCATAACATAAATATTGACTATTTATTAATAATACTGTCTGGAGCGCTGTCTAGTATGTCTAACATTAGGCATGTTGAAGGAGAAGATACGGAAATAAGAAGTAAACCTTCACTAAAGCAATAGTCAGATCTATGTAGATTAGTTGTAATGTGATCAATAGCACCCGAAATGTCCATTAGTTCACTCTTTTAATGCATGGTTCCACATACGGCAGTCATGGTGTGGACAAGGCCCTGCCATGTTGTCACGGGGGCATGCCAGAGGTAGCAGGGAGGGTGATTCTATGCCGTAGGCTGGATTCACAGAGGACCAGGCACATCACTGGAAACGGGTGAGTTAAAAATGCATTTCTCCCTGGTGAATTCCATCCTGTAATCCTCAGGTTCCTGACTCCTCCTACACTGGCCTCCCAAAAGCTCTGAGCTGCGCAGGATGTGGCCTACAGCAGCTGGTAAGACACACGTCCCCTCTAGCGCCACAGCGAGGGGCCGGGCTCCATTATAATGTTTTTCAGTCAGACATCTGTGGAGCCAAGACTTGTCCTCTTGCCTACTGCACAGAGCACTCTACCATCCAGATACCAAGCACTCGAGGAGGGCCCTTTCAGCCTTTGCTGATGAAGCTGTTGTACTTCGCTTAACCTATTTCTAATATTCATTTGAATAGAAGCTGGAATCTGTCTTCTACCATTCAGATTTCTTTCTGCCTCCTTCTCTCTCCCAATTGTTTAATCTTGCTAAGCAAAATGAAACTTTCGGTGCAAGATGCTAGAAGAGACCTACCCCAAAATACCCAGTTTCTCTGGGGTACTGCTCACACCGTGTCTTTTGCACTTTAAACCTGCATTTTCCATATCTCACCAGATGTTCAAACTGGCTGACTCCAGGGGAGGAAGCCCTTGCAGTGGCATTGCTAATTCTGTCAATTTTTTGTAGAGGACTGGAGTTGTTCAAAGGGCACTTTTCAGGCTGAACACACTATACAAAATGGGGAAAAAGGCCAGTGGGGCAGAGGTTTGATAAATGTGCTAATTGGTTTAGTTCTGTCAAGACATGGGTGTTACCTGGACACATTAAGATATTAGAAGCTTCAGCAAATGAAGTGGTAGAAAATGTCCAAAGAGTCTGAGTAACCAAGTTTTGGTCTCAGGTGCCTCAAGTGGTAGTTACAGGTCTGTTGGCCTACTGGTCCCTCCATCAGCCTGCAGAGATACCCAAGCTGGCTCTGGGAACAGAAGCTGTTGGAGTTAGGATGATACGGGTCAGGGTTATGGCCACACGAGTTAGCCACCCTGAAGGAGAGAATGCATTAGCTTGGGCACACCACCAGCACATGGTTACACACCTCTGGAGACCTGCATGTGTACTTTGATGTGCCACACGGATGCACAAACTCGTCAATCTCTCCCACCCTCTCCAGCGTGTGGTGTGGCTGTGCCTGGTGTTGCCCATGTGAATACACGTCCTGTCAGTGCTGTCTGAATGCACTAACTTCATTCCTTATGACAAGTGAGTGAAAATGCATGTGCTACTAATTGAATAGTATTAAAATAGGTTATCTAAAAAGTTTTTCTAGTCTGTGCTACTGCTTAGTTTGTATAGCTGAAAGGCAGAAAGTGACTGATTCTTTTAAGTCTTTTGCTGTGTTTGGAATAGCACCACAACACAGTTAAAAGAAAAGTCCAAAGGATTATTAATTCTACCCCAAATTATATTCACCAGTGGAGGGCTTACTGTTAACATAACACTGCACAGTCCATAGCTCCACAAGAAGAATAGATAGAGCTTGAAACTCTATTTTATAGAGTTTCTGGACTGCAAAATCTTCAGTGTTGAAGTGCTGATTTCTTTTTCCTTTGTCTGTCAGCACAGTTCTTACCATCTGGGGTTAGTTTAGCAGAAAGGTGTGGATGTATATTTGTCTTTCAATCCACTCAATAAAATGTGGTACATTACTGTAAACTCCAGGTCCCAAAACCTTGGAAAAGCAGACAGAGCCCCAAGATGTTAAACCAAACAAAGTCCAGCGCCCTGCAGGTTGCTCACACACAAGCGGTCCTCCACTGTCACCCTGCAACGTGAAAGAAAGAAACAGTCTATAGGGGCTGCACGTGGCCAGTAGTCATATCGTTAAAGCTATGTCTCAGTTCCTACAGCAATTTTCCTTTAATAAGTCAGCTGTAAAAACTGGCGGCTCTGCTGAACTATGTAGCAACACACAGCGTTACCAGTATTTATTCCCTGTTACATTTGTACAAAATATTAACCTGCAAAAGGCTCATACAAATTAAAAAAAAAATAGGTAACCAATACAGATAAACCTTAGCATCTTCAAGCAGCATTTCATTATCATAAACTGAAGTTGATTACACCAATAATAATAATAAAATTTGGGTTAAAATATGTAACTTGTCATTTCTATAATAGATGAAGTATGCTATACCTAATATACACTTTGATTTCTAAAAGCAAGTCTGTGAGTTTCTCCTTAGAGAGAAGCCTACCATGCAAGAGTCCACAGTGCCAGACTCGTAGCCAGCACACAGCATCCTGCTGGTGATGGTTTTCATGTCAAAGTATGACTGGCATTGTTCTAAGGAAATGATGCGAACCTCTCCTTCTTGAAGCTTGAAAGGCACTAAAAAACAGAATTAAGCATTAAACTATACACACACAAACACACAAATACTTCATTATGATGGCTCTTTGAGATATGATAAGTATTTCCATTAGGATAGATTATAATTACTTAATATATCAAATGCAAGGAGAGAAGAACCACACAAACACTACAGTGACAGCAGGTGCGTTTCTGCACTGCTGCATCGCAGGATTCGTGACTGTCATGCTTCTGAGCCAGCAGTGTACATGTTACATTCTGGAGAAGAACCAAGCATGTGGGGACTGGTGTGACACTTGCCATTTACCTTGCATTTGTGCTGACAGACTGAGAAGGGAAAGCACTTTTACATACAGATATGGTATGGGACTTTTAAGATGGGGACAGTAAGGGCTAGAAAACAGTAACATGAGGAATGTGGAAAAGAGGTTTGACTCATTGTTTCATGCAACATCTCCCTGTTTCTCAGTGTGTCTTGGTATAATCAGCCATTTTTAGTTATGTTTGGGTACATTTGACTTACTTAGTATATCAGGGAAGCAGAACTCAAAGGTTATTGAAATTACTTAAGTGCATTCAGGAGACAATAAAGGCCTTCTTCCTAGTCCAAACAGCTGGCCGAGCTCAAATTCTAAGGAAAGTTCTTCAACTTAGGGCATGAAGTACTAAATGCTGTGTAGCCATGATGTTTTTTGAGGCTTCAACACATAAAATCTTTCAAACCAACGCTGAAACTACATTAGAAAACAACCTTTTTCCACTTCCCAGTGGTGCAAAAGTATTTGGGGGGGGGAGGGGGGGAAGGAAGGGTGTGGGGAGGGAGAGCGTGAGGTGTAGGGGAACTGGTTCCTGCCAGTATGTAATGATATTTTTAGATGGGTAGAGGTGCTAGTAAACAGCCTGTCCCTCACATGCAATTCAATTCTTGCCATGTGTCTGACCTGGCTACTGAAGGTGAAGACCCATCTGAAGCAATACTGTCCCTAGTATTCAATAAGGTCCAGTAACAGTATAAATTAATAAAGCTTTGTAATGGGATCACTTATCTGATTCACTCAATAGAAGATTAACATGTTTTTACAACAGTCCCGGAAATATTCATCTTACTTTTGTGGCCCATGTGTCCCCAGCCTGTGATGTAGCAGTAGGTATCTGGCCGAACTAGCTGGTCCTTACTGGGCAAACAGACAGGTCTTACGTAGCTTGTTTCATTGATATCCTCATCTAGTTCCACAATGCTGATATCATAGTCTACAACTGCTCTGTTGTAGCGTGGATGGAGGATTATGGTCTTCACTAGTCGGGTCTGCATGAAGCCTGATGGATGATCAAGATTGCTAATTCCAAACACTACTTTCCAAACAGCTGCATTTTCTCTCCTTTGTAAAAAAGAAAAAATGGGAAATTTCAATCAAGAGCATTCTTTTCAGCTAAAATACCCAAGAATTTTTTATTCCTGACTTTTTGCACATTGCACTTTGCAAAGCATTGCACATACAAATGCTACAAGAAAAAACAAATACTTAGGTATCGTTACTCACAGCTAAGATCTCAGCTTTTCATTTCCTTCCTGCCTCTTACCAAAGGAATGAAAGCTCATGCCTTCAGAAGAAACACAACCACCCATTATTTGCTGAATTAAATGCGAAAGACTCTCAAAATCATACCCTGGATCTTGCCCAAGTCTTAGATGCTCACACGCTCACTGGTGGGCATGTACAAATATCTCTGGGGTGACAATATTGTTCAGCAGTAGGCTGCTGACAGCACTTAAGTCCAGCTGAAATCCCACAGGAGTTTCAAAGAAGCAATTCTATTATGAAAATTAAATCTTTTATGATAGCCATGGGAAAAGTCCCTTACTTACTGGGCATTCAATCTGTGCCAAGCATACTTCCTATGCTTAAGATCAAAGGTTACTTTGACTCTTAGAATTTTTTAAGACTCTTTTGGTAAATATCCAAGACCAGAAAAAAAATTATGTATACAATACAAGTGGGAAGACTGAACTAGTGCCTGTTGAAACACATAAGAAAAACATAGACTTTATGAAAGGCTTTGGGGTGTCATCTCTTGATCATAACTGGTCACAGGATAAGTCACGGTTTCCTAATTAGTCTGTGATTCTAAAAACCCTCAAAAAAGTCAGTATTTTTCACAACTAATGAAAGACAGTTCCATGTAAATAAGCACCTTTGACAAGATCAAGGCTTAATTAAAGTGGTGTAAATCAAAGCATGCAAAATTTCAGCTTTTTCACAGTACTCAACATGACTAATTTGTATAATTTGTAAAGAGATTTTGTTGCTAAATGCTATTTTTGTCTTAAGAGTTGCTTGAAAATTCTGGTATTTTGGACCATAATGATAATTTTACCATCACTGTCAGTTTGTGAGTTTTCCCATAAAGTTACAAGATCAAGTGCTAAGACTATTCACATGCTATTGTGTTTATGAACATTGTAAAAAAGCATTTCTCAGAGCAATACACAGTCATAGCCAGAATGTATTGTCCTACAGGCAAGAAAAAACCTCAGTCTCTTCGGTATAATGGATTTCAACAGATCTTGACAAACAATCTTGACAAAACTCTGGAGACTATACAGTAAAACTAGCAAAGGACACAATGTTTAATGTAACTCTTTCCATTTATGCCTTCTCCAAGTACTTCTGACCATTTGCATTAATACTTTCTGCTGCACTATTGTTTTATGGTCCTCATGTTTTGTATCCCAAACTTCACATGAACTTCATGAAATACTTCACAAAATGAAGCATTTTGCCTAAAGCACCAGAGCACTTAAAAATCTGTTTTAATTGTTGGCTTATCTGGTTGGTTTGGTAAATTTTTAAATACTTTATATCAAGTAAGCTTTGTGGCATCAACAATGATCTTGCTGTTGCTGCATCAAGCTATATAAGTGAATTTAAAGGTTTCAGGCCACTGAGAACACACCCTCAAATCTATTCAGAAGCAGAAGAGAAAAAGTTCATGTAATGCCTCAATGAATTATGAAATGAAAATATCACAGAATCACACAGAATCACAGAATTCTAGGGGTTGGAAGGGACCTCGAGAAATCATCTAGTCCAACCCCCCTGCCAGAGCAGGGTCACCCAGAGTACATCACACAGGAACGCATCCAGGCGGGGTTTGAATGTCTCCAGCGAAGGAGACTCCACAACCTCTCTGGGCAGCCTGTTCCAGTGCTCTGGCACTCTCACAGTGAAAAAGTTTCTCCTCATATTCACATGGAACCTCCTATGCTCCAGTTTGCATCCATTGCCCCTTGTCCTATCATTGGACGTCACTGCAAAAAGCT